>CABHPH010121810.1:0-22793 GCA_902168325.1 Peromyscus nudipes
AAAAAAAAGGAATGGAAGTTGGAGTAGAGAAAAGGTTAGAGTTCTGGAAGGGGCTGACCAAAACTGAAGCTGTGAATAGCTGCCCAGGCAAGGACGCCATTTTCTTCAATTGTCCATGCTCTTGTAAATAGTCCAGCACACACACACACACACACACACACACACACACACACAAACAAACAAACAAACAAACACACACTGTTTTATAAATTAACTGGAAAGTATATAATTTTTAAAAAGAGTTTAAACCAATATACTCTACATGGATGGATAATGCTGATCCCTGAAGTGATAGGTTTTCAAATAAACATTCCAATGCCAAGTGCGGGATACCTCCCTGTGAAGTTATTGGCCAGAAACCCACGTAAGTTTCCAAAACAATATAAACTATTGCAACTGTTCTTGGCTGGCCACCAGAACTAGATGATAAAACCTTATGGCTGAAGACACTTGGGTTGCAGGGCACAGAGACATCGGAAACTTCCTCTCTGCTGGCTAGCATTCACGGTGGCAGAAACTGCAAGGAAGGCTGCAGAGGGAAGATTCATCAAGGGTCTTACCCAGATGTGGAGCCTGAACACTGCAATACCAACCTGCCAGGCAAGGGATGCTCATTAGTGCAGTAGTGGCACAACTGTGTGAGAAGTAACCAACTGCTTTCTGATTGATTTCAGGCCTGCTACAGGGGATGCTTGCTTGGTACCACAAACCTAGTGGTCAAAAGCCTGTGACTGGGAAAGCCACAGGCTCTAGGAAAGAATCTACTACTTAGGTTTTATTTTTCTAAATGGGCATGTGGTCAAACCAGCTTCTGAATATATATGTCTGTACCCTAGACTGGTACTGCTCTCAGCCTCGCTTTGCAGATGCTTCTTTTTGAAATGGGTGATAATTCTCGTAGGCACTCATAACGGGCAAACAGGCTGAGAATAAGTAATTGTTGAATGCTCAGCTCTCAACAAGACATCTATATATCCCCCTCCAAGGCCCAGGGAATATCACAGAAGAGGGGGCAGAAAGACTGTAAGAGCTGGAGAATGGAGAAGAATGTGATAAAACACTGTTCTGGCTATGACACGGCTGTTACAATTGTGAACAAAGCTGTGGCTGCCTCACTAGACCTACACTAGATGGGGCTTTTCAACAGTCAGTTATGGAGAGAGGAAGGGCTTGAGAAGCCCCAACTCTCCCCGTGGAACCACTGACAGTGAATAGCTGCCCAGGCAAGGATGTCATTTTCTTCAATTGTCCATGCTCTTGTAAATAGTCCAGCACCCAACCTCCTTCCTACAAATAACCTTAATTAAACTCAGTGAGTGAAAAAGAGATAAGAAAGTAGGAGGGCTAGTTGTAAGGAAGAAAGCGGTCAGCAGGTGTGAGGAAGAGATAGAAGAAGGTCAAGGGTGAATATGATCACAATACCCTGTACACATGAGTGAAATTGTCATAAACAAATAAACAAAGAAACAAATAAATAAGGCTCTGTGTGAAATTCTAGATGGGGAGAGGAGGCCAGACAGCACCACCTCTGTCGTTTTTCCAGTGAGATTTTCCCGTTTCTTGCATTCTGTCCCTTAGCAGGTTTGACGCTACAGGCCATTGTCATGGTTCTGTCCATTGTCCTGATTCTGTCTGTCTGTATATTTCATGTTACCTTATTGGGCTATTTTCTGAGAAATGTGGAATAAAGGTTCACTGAGTGTCCAGTGATACATCTAGGACCAGAGTCACCCTAAATGAGTCTACCCCCAACTTCTTTTTTTTTTTTTTGTCTTTTTGAGACAGGGTTTCTCTGTGAAACAGTCCTGGCTAGCCGGGAACTCACTCTGTAGACCAGACTGGCCTCGAACTCACAGAGATCCACCTGCTTCTGCCTCCCAAGTGCTGGGATTAAAGGCATGAGCCACCACTGCCCAGCTACCCCCAACTTCTTGCTGCACCTGATTTGAAACACAAATGCCAGCTTCAGCCATCTTGAAATTGGACTTGTCATAGAGCCTCACAGATGACAGCAACCAAAGATCCTCAGTCTCTGTTGTGCATAATAATTATTCGACTGCTTTTAAAAAGTGCAAATTCACGGGCTTTATCTCTTGGTACTCCTGACCCAGTCAATCTTTCTTGAGACCAGGAAATATACATTTGAAACAAGATTCCTAGGAAGATGCCAGTTTAATAGGGCTTCTTGGACATTTGGTTGTGTTCTATGAGAAGCCATATGTAATCAAAATTGTAACTATCAAAACAGTCTCTGGATTCTGATCTGTCGTCTAGATGAAAATAAAGGAACTAAATTGGGAAGACACTCCAACCTGTCACGTGCCAGCTGCTACAGTCACAAGGACCTGAATTTGTCCCCAACACCCTCAGCTTCTGGAACCGCAGCTCTGTGAGTGTAGAGGAACGGAGATGGGAGGGCAGAGACATGTGAGTCTGTGGAGCTCATGGACTGGCCAGCCTAGCACATTGGTAAGCTTCGGGGTCAGGGTCAGTGGGAAATCATGTCTCAAAACCAAAGCACGGTAGAGGAAGATACCTGGCGTAAACCTCTGACTTCCAAATTCTCATGCACATACACTCTAGCACACACATGCACTACATACACAGACACAGACACACATTAAAAAATAGTAAGTCTTAGACTTCTCGTAGGGCAGCCCAAATTGAAGAGTGAGTCACCAAGTGTGAATAAATCACACTCAAGTGTTCCTGAGCCATGAATGTAAAGGGACGCAATTTATTTATAAATCATTTTTTTTTTTGGAAAATTTCAGTTTTGAGGGCTTTCCTTGAACCAAACTTTTTGATATAATTAGAGGGAGAGAATGTGGTTGTCAAGTCGTCAAACACAGAAGCTTCTGCTACAAAGCACCACACTAAGGTCGCTGATTCACCACAGCCAAGTGTATTTTTTTCAACTCCCCAAATTAAGACAATCTATAAAGAAATGTTCATTTATTAGAACTTGCGTTTGACAGTTTACTTCATGTCAGCCTCCAGCTCTCCTTTGCAGGCTGATTTGCATAATGTGTTATTATGTCTAAATGGAAAACTAAATGCCTCCATGTGGTCTTTAAATGACAAGTGCTTGTCAGCTTCATGCAATATTCAGAAGTAATAGATCCAAATCACAACAGCACTTGCTGAGATGTTAAAAAAAAAAAAAAGAAGAAGAAAAAGAAGAAGAAACTTGTTGTGTATCCTTCCTTGACAAATTTACACTTTGGTACAGAATTGTCAATTAGACATTCCATGTGTTAAACAGTTTAGCTCAACTGTGAAGGAATTTGCTGTAGCTTTATTTTACTGTGTTCAAAGTAATTACAATCCACATTAAGTTTCTTTTATTATTTTTATTTTAAAGCAACTCAGGGAATAATCCCTAGATGACCTTGGAAAAAATACTGCTAAGTACTTATGTTTAATTATTCTAGAATATGTGGATGATTTAAAGGTACTCTGAGAGATCTATTGTGGAAATCTAAAACTATTTTATCTTATGTTTGATGTTCTATGGTGGGCAAAATGATGATAATTTTTAGTATTTAACAAGAAACAAACTATTTTAAAGAGTGTTTAAGGCATCATGGTTTTTCCCCACATGTGTTTAAAATAGCCATCATTTGAACAACCTGATTCAATATTACATTTGTTTTAACATTAGCAACAACAACTGAATTCACAGAACTTCCTTTCCCATAAACCATTGAAAAAAAACTCATTTTATCTCAATGGTCTTTTTAATTGAGAGACCAAAAGAGAAGCAATCATGATAACACGTTCACATGACTTCTGCAACTCTGCCCCTCTGGCTCTTCACTGTCTTCCTCCTCTTCCACTAAGATGCTCCTTAAACAATTTTTTTAAATTCCTCAGCCCTTAGAGGATCTGAGCTGGACCTGACCTGAAAACCCATGCCCTAAGAACTAACTTTCCTAGTGCAAGAAGGTGCCATCCATGCTGACAATGAAGGGAAGCAAACAATAGTCCTGCCCAGCATGGCGAGATACCCCTAAGGGCGCCATAGTGGCACTCATATCTTAGTGATAAGTGGCATCTCTCTAACTGGACTTGAGGCCCACTCAACAAGAGAGAGATACAACCAGTACTAGAAACCTATCTAACTTCCCAGGACTCAGAAAGTTACAGATATTGGAGAAAAGAACCTTACGTCACCACTTTCCTAAACCAGAATAGTTAGTAATTCCTAACTGCATTCTAAGTATTTATCCTTATCCCCACAAATAGGTATGATTCTCACCTCTGTGAGTTGTATTTTAAGTATTTCCCTGTGGTGGTTTGAATAAGAATGGCCTCCTTAGGCTCATAGATTTGATGCTTGGTCACCAGGAAGTGGAACTGTTTAAAGGGATTAGAAGGATTAGGAGGTGTGGCTTTGTTGGAGGAGTGTGTCACTGGGATTGGGCTTTGAGGTTTCAAAAGCCCATGCCAAGCCCAGTCTCTCTTTCTGTCTGCAGATCAGGTTGTATCTCTCAACTATTTCTCTAGCACCATGTCTGCCTGCCATGGCTGCCACAAAGCTCCCCACCATGATGATAACAGACTAAGCCTCTGAAACTGTAAGTGAGCCCCCAATTAAATGCTTTCTCTTATAAAAGTTGCTGTAGTAATGATGTCTCTTCACAGTGATAAAACAATGACTAAGACACTCCCTAAATGTTCAGAAGTTCTTAAAGCCTTGGCTTCTGGCTGGAGGAGATCCTATCAAGAATTGGTGAAAGTCAGGAGATGGATAATGGAAGGAAATTAGTTCAGTGGGGTATGCTCTTGAATGGGATATTGGGATCCTGCACTCTGGGATCCTTCTTCCTCTGACTCTCTCTGTTGCTCCCTTTTACCCCTCCCTGCCTTCCCTGCCTCCATCCCTTCTTCCCTTCCTCCCTCACCCCACCCCTTTTCACTTAATCTTGTTCTCTCTAAGCCACCATAAGGGATAGAGGGAACACTGACCTCACTACAGGCCTCAGTGGAGCCAACTGACCATAGACTAAACCTTGAAACTGTAAGGCAAAACTACCTTTGCTCTTTGAATGTTGTCTCTGGTGTTTTGTCATAGAGACAGAAAGGTAACTAACTGTAGTGGGTAGCCATTACAGCTTTGATCTGGAAGTTCCAACCCCCATTGAAGCTTCGGCAACTGTCACACCTACAGGGCTGGGCCAAGGGAGGAGCCTAGAGACCCGAGAGCCAGATGAGTCAGCTCGCACGCGCTCTCACTCTCTCGGTTCCTGGACCCTGGACGGTGGAGGTTGACTGAACGGAGCTCCAGAGAACACTGCTGGACTGTGATACACCTTCCCCAGACCCTGCAACCTACCTACCCCTTCATTTGTAAGTTACCCATTAAATAAATCTTCCTTTTAACTACATGGAGTGGCCTTAATAATTTCACCAATAACTAACCCACTTCATATTTATCATTTTCTTCAGCTCTGAAACCTGTAATTGGCTTCCTGTCTCTAAATTTTGCCTACTTAGTCTTGCTACTTCTTAAGAGGAATCACACTATATGTTACCTGTCCTGTCTGGCTGCTTGGACCTAGCATGTTTTCAGGCAATGGTGTTTCATCTGATGACTGAATATTATTCCATTGTGTGTATCTACCAGACATCTAATTCTTTGGTTGTTATAAATGGAGCTTTTATCAACACAGTATTGAGCCCATGGTGTTAGTTAGCTTTCTTCATCACTATGACAGAACATCTGATTTCATCAGCTTAGGGAGGCATGTTTGTTTCCCTCCTGGTGGCGAGGAGTATGTGCTAAAGTGCAGAAGCTCACATTGTGTTGGACAGGAAACAGAAAGAATAGGAGAATGTTTGTGTACTTCACCCCCTTTCATTCCTTCTGGGCCCCAAGCCTGCACGATCATGCTGAACATTCAAGATGGGTCTTCCCCTCTAGGTTAATCCTCCCTGAAAATATCCTTACAAACACACCCAAAAGAGCGCTTTACTAATCTAGATAGTTCTCTGTGCAGCCAAATAGACAGTCTAGTTAGGACTAGATTTTTTTGGGTTGAATGGAAATTCTATTTTCACTTTTTTGAGCAATTATTAGGAATAGTTTTGATAATAAAAAGAGAAGAGGAAGAAAGAAAGAAAGAAAGAAAGAAAGAAAGAAAGAAAGAAAGAAAGAAAGAAAGAAAGAAAGAGAGAAAAAGAAAGGAAGGAAGAGAATATTGAAGGCTAGCTAAATTCTAGAATTACTCAAGGGTAAACAAAGTTTAGAAGTAGAATGAGGCAATGTTAATATGGCTTAGCCAGTAAACTGCTTGCTGCACAAGCATGAAGACCTGAGTTCAATTCCCAGAACCTGCAGTTCTGTGGTTTTTGTTTGTTTGTTTTGTTTTGTTTTTTAAGTACACCAATCTCTGTGACAGGGACATGGAGATAGGACAAACTCTGGGGCTTATTGGCCTGGCAAACTAGGCAAAGAGTCAAGCTCTAGGTTCAAAGAGAGACCCTGTCTTCAAAAGTAAGGCAGTGATCAATAAGAAAGACATCAGATACCAGCCTCTTACCTCTACACACACACACAGCACACACACATACACTACATACATGACACACACACATGACATACACACACACCACACACCATGCACACACACACCACACACACACCACGCACATACACACCACACATACACACATACACAACATACACACCACACATACACACATACACAATATACACACCACATATACACACACACCACACACACACCACACACACATACACAGCACACATACACACACATAACACACACACACATCTCACACACACAACACACACAGAACACACACATGCACACATAATGTAGAGTAAGCACGAGGCAAGTTTTTCTGAGATCATCTTGAAAATGATCTTCTGAGCATTTACTACATCTGTCATAGTTCATACACTTACATTATATGTACTTATGTTCTCCTCCCTCTCCAGTCCATCAAATCTTCCCTTCATATTTCATTGACTTTAATCTACTTTTACTTATTTGAGCAATCTCTAACCCCCACAACTATGTAAGATCTTTGAATGTAGGGTTTTTTTTTCTTCTCTTTGTTATTGTTCTTTGAGAACATATTATGACTGTCACACAGTAAGTCAGATGACCACGGCCATTTTTTCTGTCTCACCCACAGTCTGTTCTGGGTTTTGTTTGTGGTACTGATGAATAAAACCAGGGCCCTGTGCATGCTAAGTAAACACTCTACCACCAAGCTACATCCCCAGCCCGCATGACCTAATTTCTCTAATTACAAAACATATCGCCTGTGCTTGATAAAATAACTTATGGCATCAACAAACCATGTGCATGGATGAATGGGACATAGTTGCTTCCAGGGCAGGGAAACTTCAAAACACTACTATCTAGGTAGCCATGTGCCACAGGTCCCCAGGCAGCACAACTGTCCTTGCTCCTCGCCTTCTGCAGGGGTGACTTGAAAAGTTTGTCATTTTCTAGATTTTGATATAAACAGAAAAGGATGGAGCCTGCTCTTCTCTAAAGTGACAGTGATTTATATGTATAGCTCCCCAGGTATCAAAGAGAAAATGAACCCCAGGTTGTCTGCAGCTAACAGAAATAAGAGGCTTTCTAATGTGTCTGTACATAAGCCACCAGCTAGATTTAATTACCTGGGGAGATAGCAATCAGCTTGCTTCTCAAGGTAAGAGAAAAGTGAACGATAATAGAAAATTGTGTAAATACTGCTATTCATTTTTTAATCTATTATGAAACTGGGGAGAGGACAAATACAATACTTCACCCTTCTTGGGCATCCTTATTTGGGAGTAATTATGCCTGTAGGGATCTGTTACCACCTTCAAGGCAACTGTGGTGGATTTTAGTGCTTGATAAGGTCCAGTGGCAATAAAACGAAGTAGGACCCTCAAGATAACTTGGTGGGGGGCAATTATGACCCATTACCGTGTGAATCACACACTGTGATTAAACTCATAGGAGGCACTCAGCATCCGCACTTGTTGTGAAAAGGGCCCTGATTAGCATGTGTGCTATGCATGTTGGTAATCAGAAATCATTATAGAGAATGCAGCATTAAAGGAAGGAATATGGCAATCTCCCATGCATTAAATAAGCAATTTTAGAGAGAGAGAGAGAGAGAGAGAGAGAGAGAGAGAGAAAGACTTGGTTGGTATCCAAAGCAAATAATGTCAGTTTTCCCACATGACAAGCGGAGGTCTTGCCAATCAAACCATACATTCTACACTTCTCTAGAAATTCCGTGGTGGTGGGTGTCTGGTTTGATTGGCAAGACCTCTGCTTGGCATGATACAGCAGCCATTTTCATTTAGCTTGAGCTACTTTTGCCTCATGTCCTTAGTGTTGTCGAGCACTGAATGATGAATTCAATGAGTCAGAGATAGAAAAAGCAACTTTTTACTAAAGTCTTACATCATGCCAGCAATTTAGGTCAAGATTTCAAGAAGACTTCTGAGAGAGCAATCAAAAATATTTTTGGTTGTGTAAAATATTAACGAGGATGAAAGCTGTTAACACACGCCTGTCAGCATATTTTGACACAATCTATTGTCCCTTCGAGAGATTTGGATTTACCCATTGTATTAAAGTTTTAAATGATTGTATCAAACTATTTTCTGTATGAATTTTAAAAGGCTTTTCCACATTTTAATGTGTAAACACCCTCTGAGGAGTCTCTTTGGCAGTCCTGACTCCTGACCATGAATACTCAATTCCATTTCATTTTATTATATAGATTACCTTATAAAATGTTCAGGAAAAGAGGTTTTCTCAAAAATTGGACAATCAAATGCTACATCTTTCCAAAAGAAATCTGTAATATTTTATGGCTGGTGAGAAAAATTTGAACTAATTACTAAATGACTCTTTACATACTATTTCATGTCATATGATTAAAAGAAGTTTTAACATTAACTACTCTGTGACTAGATTGATTTCCTTAAATCTTCATTCTTAAATTTCAATACCTTTTTCCCCTGCCAATCATTTGGATTGATTAACCAATCAGAGCTAATGTTTACCATAAAGAAAGCTAATTATTGCTCATATCAAAGTAAATTAGACAATAGCTAAATGAGGAACTTATTAGCATTTATTATAATAAGAACAAAATATGGTCATTATTCAATATTTTCCTTTGTGTTTCTTTGATTAATATTATATAAAAGTTATTCTGTGAATAATGCAGAGTTCATGAAACTAAATTTAGTGTTGTACCCAAGACTTTATTAATCTATGACTTTCATGGAAATCTGTTTTCCTATGTTCTATTTGTGGCATATCATCTAAAATAGAAAGCTGGGGCATGGTCTTATATTGAGATGGCATGGTTCTGAGAAAGAATTGAGGTAAACAATTAGCAAATTATACTATTCACCATATATACATTCTCATACATTTTAAATTAATTTCCTAGCCATGCTTGGTGGCCTGAAATTTTAATCCCAGCACCTGGGAGGAAAGGCAGGTGGATCTCTGTGAGTTCAAGGCCAGCCTAGTCTATGTAGTGAATTCCAGGACATCCAGGTCATCCAGAACCACCTTATCTTGAAAAACGAAAATAAATAAATAATAAAAGAAAAAAAAAATAATTCAACCTGCAGTCAAGACATGGACAGTCTGGGAAGATTTGGGGGGGAAAGGAAGTGAATATGATATATATACTGTATACATGTACAAAATTCCCAAAGAACAAATAAATTAAATTTTTTTTAATCACAAAGTTCTAACAACAAATAAACTAAATGACTAATACCCAGAAAGAGTTTCTGAGTACATTTTGTTTAATTCCAAAAATTCAATGAGCAAAGTTATGCAATACAAACTTGAATAAAAAGGAAGCAAAAGCTAAGATATCAAGGCCTTAACATCAAGGCCAACGTACCAAATAAACATACAGTGAAAATAAAAAAACTGTAGCTTTATTTTTAAAAAAGCTGAAATGAATACAATACTTGAGAATGTAGCACAGGACATGAGTGAGAATCATGATCAAATAACCATGTATAGAAGCCATCCCCTTGATTCTCACACTCGGGCCATTTGGAAATTCTACCCATCTTACAGTCAACATGAATCTCCTGAGTGGGGTCATTGGGAATCACAGAATGGCAATGCTATACTGCAAAGCATATTGTGAGACAAAAGAGCTGCATGCTTTAGTCAGAAGAAGGTCTTGACCTAACATTGTCATATAATAGAGATTTCATCAGTGATGAATCTTTAGATTAAAGTGCTTTGATGAGGTTATGAGAAGAACATAGAAGGGTATGGAGTTGTCTGTCTGTGCAGAGAAGGATTGGAAGAGCATGTTCTGAGTGTTCAAGGTCATGGTAAACAGTGATATCAGAAGACAAACTTTAGCAAAATCATTGGTGTTGGGTTTGACAAAGAGAGGACCCTCCTGTGCCTATACATCTGTGGCTATGTGGGGTGTTGACAGGGCCAGGTAACAGGTATCCCCTGAGCCTCTTGCACAGAGAGGTGCAGTTAGCATTTGCCTGATGACTAAGGAAGTGTTAGGTGTTGCAGTGAGCAGTATGTACCTGCCAGAAGTAAGTAACTCTTTCACCTTCAAGAAGCTTGCAGTCTATTAGGTGAAAACAAATATTGCATGATGGTGCTGAAATAAAGCATGCCCTTTGCTCTAACCCAGCATTCTGCCAATTATATGTTAAATAGTCTTAGTTTAAACATAATTTTTTTATTTACAAGGTTCTCTCAGAGAGTAATCTTGTTTATCCCCATTTTACAAAAAAAGAAAACGAAAAACAAACTTTAAAATTGTGAAATTTGCTTGTATCAGATTCCAAGCACACATTCTTCCTTAGGCAACCTATAATGTATTTGAAGGTAATGTGTGTTCTCAGTCTTAGGTAGACATCAGAATTGCCAGAGAACCTTCAAAAAGCAAGTATCCACTTGTCATCTAATTCTGCTAACTTACAATCTTCAAAGAAAACAACTTGACTTGGAAGAGGGTCCTCTTTGGGTAACTCTACTCTGCTAAGATTAAAATCACTACCTTTGAGTTATAAAGGCGTGCATACACAATCCATGATTTCAAAAAAGTTGGGCCTGACTAATTATAATTCTCATTATATTGATTAGCTGAGTGGCCTTGGTGAAATAAATGTATTTAACCCTCACTTATGTTTTCATCTACAAAATTTAAAAAAAAAGGATGCTAGAGATAGCACAGTAGAAAGGAATGACCTCGTCCTTCATTCCAGATTCCTGTCCTTCCTCTCATCTGGTCAGTTTGGAGGTCTCATACCCAGCTGCAAGCCCTCTTATTTCCCTCTGTCCCTCACTCACCCTCACTCACCCTCACTCACCCTCACTCACCCTCACTTCATTTCCAACCCTGATGCTAACACAATGGTAATAAATTGGAAGGAACTTAGAAGGTCTTCTTGTTCAGATTCTTCTCTGTGTCCCCAACCTTCAACCTCCAGAGACCACTTCCTTCCCTCTGGGTATAGGGGTGGCACTTGTCCAGTGAGGGATTTATGACAGATTCAGGGAACACCAGAAAACTCTCTTCTAGGTATTATGGGCTGCTTTGGGCAAGAAGCGAGTAGGAAAGATTTGAGGATGGCCTTCCTGCTGCTGCTGTTTCTCAAGTACCCAGGTACCATATTTTGGGGTAGCATATTCTGAACCCCATCAGCAGTGCTTACTTCATGAGCTTGGAGTAAAGATAAAATTAGATAACACAAATTCAACTTGTGGTAGCCCATCAATACTCAACAAATGTTAACTGTAACTTGAAATCCCACTTTACAGTTGAAAAATACATTCTCAGGAAAGTTAGAAAACCTTGCCATAATGGACAGCATCTCACCATTAGGGTCACGACTGAGTATATAATAAATTATAAATCAGATTCAGCATCAAAGCCCATATGCTTCCCATTTCCCTGTACTGCTTACTAAAAGAAAATAGTGTAAATAGTCAGGGCAGATTAAAGTGTAGAGAAAGAAAATACAGTTGACCCCAAGTGAAGCACACAGTACCGCACACATGATCAGGCAGTGGAGGAATAGTGTTGCCCCTCCTAAGGAGTCTTTCAGTTCCTCCCAGATAGAGCAGGCAGCACCAGCCAAATCAATAATTCCACCCAATGAGTTTACAGGGATTAGTTACGGGAAGGTAAGTGAGGGGAGGTTACAGGAGCATGGGTGAAACGTGACTTCCCATGAGTGGAGGATATGAGTGATAAATGACTTCAGAACCATCAGTGACGAGTTACTTACAAGAGCACTCAGCAGTGGGTGATCACCCATCAGCCCCTCCCACTCAGGAAAGCCACATGCCATACTTCCAGGCTGGGCTCCATCAGACTTTCTACCTCCCCAGCATCTGTTTCTTTATTGGAAGAGGGAGAGGGGGTCTCCTGAGACTTGGGAGCTCCTTGTGAGTTTGTGAACCTATGAGCCTTTTATCTAGGAGAAAAATTCTCTATCTAGAGAAATAAAAATAGTAACAAAGTAGGGGGTATTTGTCTGAGGGATACAGCATACTATAAACGCTGGCCTGAGGAGAATCTAATAAGAAAAAACTGAGGATTCATGACTCCAAACATTTTCTGACATCAAATTATCTAATTTAAACTTCACTAGAATATATCGCTTGCATCCCAAATAGCAACTGTAGCTTTTTTCAAGAAGAATCACAGAAACCATGACAAACACCTGGTATTCCTCACCTTAAACCTTCTTCCATATCAAATGTTCTGCACTGTTTGTGAGATGGTCATTGATGTGCTACCATAAAACGAGACAAAGGAGGAAAACAGCATCAGATACTACACAGGGCCAGGTAAGAAACACACCAAGGTGGTTCGGAAGCAAAGCAATGGGAAAGTTCGGGTCACAGTCTTTATTGAAATCACAGTTCAAATCCCTAACACCCACATAAAACATGACACTCATAACCCAGCACTGGTGTGTGGTGTGTGTGTGTGGGGTGTGTGTGTGTGTGTGTGTGTGTGTGTGTGACACTGTGACATGAGGACTGTTGGGCGTGGTGAGCCTGTCTCCAGGGAATAATCCGGAGAGTGGTGGAGTATGACACCCATCATCTTCCTATGGCCTCTGTATACGTGCACCACACATATGTGGATATATAACATATCCATATTCCACCGCACACAAAAATAATGAATAAAATTACATTTTAAAGGCATAGCAGGGTATTCAGTTTGGGAATGGCTAGTATGAATTGCTTTGGGAGGCTGTAAAATTATAAGGCTGGTGTCTAGTATCTCTGCCTTGTATGATGAAGGCAGAGGAGGGTTGCTTCCCAGGGAGTACCAATCAGAAGAAAAAAATGAAGCTCTGTGGTTGTTAGTTTGTTCAGAAACATGGCCAGAACGAGGACACTTCAATCTCTAAAGATCTGAGTAGCCACAATTTCTCCCATTCAGAAAGATTGGCATTGTGTTTTTGTTTGTCTTTGTGTAAAACATTAATTTAAACACACACAATGTGTAACTAAATAGAAGATAATGAGTATTTTTTAGTTCTGTCTTCACACTTCAACCTATTTTTTATACATAACAAGGAAAAGATAGTTTGACACACTGTTGCCTGCACATGAGGTTGTTTCAATGAGAATACATGGTCATTGTTTGAAAGCTTGTGGGGTGGTTTGAATAGGAATGGCCCCCATAGACTCAGGTGTTTAAATGCTTGGCCCGTAGGGAGTTCGTAATAGGCATTACCAGGAGGTGTGGCTTTGTTGAAGTAGGTGTGGCCTTGCTGGAGGAAGTGTGGCCCTGTGGAGATAGACTCTGAGGTTTCATATGCTCAAGCTAGGCCTAGTGTAGCAGTGGCCTTTTGCTGCCTGCATATCAAAATGTAGGACTCTCAGCTCCTTCTCCAGCGCCATGTCTGCCTACACACTGCTATGTTTCTTGTCATGACAATAATGGACTAAACCTCTGAAACTGTACGCCAGCTCCAGCTAAATGTTCTCCTTTATAAGAGTTGATGTGGTCATGGTGTCTCATCACAGCGCTAGAAACCCTAAGACAGCTTGCAATCAACTACGTTCCAGTGGTAAAAGATGAGTGATTTTGGATTGTTTTCTTTCTGTAAAGTTATGTCAGTTCTCTAATTAGGAGTTATTTACCTGCCTTTTTCTATGCATGTCCATCTTTTAGTTTTGAGATTGCTATTGTGTGATACCAAAAATGAGTGGACAGTGCTCTGTTTCTAAAGGGCTCAGGGAAGTATGACCATCATTTCTCTTTGTGGGATGGGAGTGACAAGGACCCCAAGCCTCAGGATGAAGCACATGATCCTATCTCGCTGACGGCACCACCTTTTCTTACCGATTCAGGTTCTGTCAAAGCTGCCACTGTTCAAGGGTGACAGAATGTGACCTCTGCAGAACGCAGGAGAATTCAAGACAAATTGAAATTTCAGGTAATTTATTTCAAGTTAGAAATGTAACAAAAGCCTTTTGCTGATAAAGAGGCTCTTGCACAGAATCAGAGCCATTAATCTCTAAGACCCAAGTGAACAAAAAGTATTATTCTTCTAAAATGCAATATCCTATTAGTGGTGGAGAGTGTATTCACGTTTGTGAGAATGATAGGTGCTAAAGTCATTGGGAGTTCAATTATTGAAAATATACCCATTTATGGAGTAACTACTAGACCCAATGTCCTGGAGTAGATATTATGAAGGACATAAAGTTGCTTAAGTCATGGTCTTTGTGCTTCAAATACTTCAATCTAAAAAGGCAAAGACCAAGTATACCCTTTGGAATTGACTATGTTTTAGTCTGCAAGGACTTTCAACCACCTCAACTCCTTCACCCCATATCTACTTCTCTTGTGCAAAAGCTCTGATTTTATCTCTAAAATTCCCTTCAGTGACATTCTTCCCGGATCTCCCAAACATTGAGCTGTTCACTGCTTAGTCCTCTTCTGGGAATTTGTATGTGTTGTATCTTGTTGTGGGTCCTGTTAGCACTGCTATGTCCCCCAATGAGAATTGGGCCTCTTCAAGTTATACTCATTCTTGGCATAAATATACGCCCTCTTCCCTCAGTGATCTCTCTCTCTCTCTCTCTTTCTCTCTCTCTCTCTCACACACACACACACACACACACACACACACACACTCCAAGCTTTCATTCCGGTATGAGAGTTCATAGTAATCGTCAAATGGTAGAACACATAGATGAGTAAATGGAATGAAGATATGTAAAACTGAGTAGTTGACCATACATGATTCTACCCTGTGGGGTGGCTCTCAGTCTTAGTCTGCATATATATATATATCACTGCATTGCACAGAGTAGAACATGTCAGCTGCTCTCCAGAACTTTGTCCAGAAGCAAAAACAACTTTTGGTAGCTGGAAAAAGTCTGTGCTGGAGTGAGCAGGTTTCTGATAAGTTCAGTTTTTAAGTGATATATATTTCTTAGAATAGATGCACAGAAAGTGGTGGAGGGAGGGAGACAGAGAGGAGTAAGGAAGGAAACAATGAGGAATTGATAGCTTATATTTCAAGCCAAAAGTGTTCAAATGCCAGCACTGGTTGGCTTATGTCTTGTCTATCCAAATGTTTTAGCAATTCATTGAATAGTCTGCATGGCCCCTACAGTTACCATGGAACCCACATGAGACTGAATGCCATTGAAATCTCCTAAATCCCCCCATTAAAGGATTTTATCCCACTCTTTGCTCCCCTTAACAAAATAAAATGTGAATGGCTACAGTCAATAGGTAGCTCAGAACAAGTTATTGATTTTCAGTTTCTCAACTGATAAAGCAAGGATGTGATTTCCTATTATCTAACATTTGACTGAGAATCTCACCAGTAATTAGGATTGGATGTCTATAAAAAATGAAATCTTTAAAATTAAAACAATCTTTAAAATTAAAAATAAGACATTTTTCATTTGGAAAAATAAAATTTCATAATGAAGTATGTGAATAATTTCTGGTAACTCTTCTAAATGTGTAATTTTAAAAAAATCATTTTAACTTAAGAAGAGAATATACTGGAAAGGAAAGCCTTTGGTTTCTTTCTCCATGGATTGTTGGATGGCTCTGTGTTGGTATTGCCAGTCTTCCCTTTGCCCTGATCATTGCCTCATCTTTGATTCATCAGGCAACACTTTCTCCAGGGATCTCAACAACTGCTATTTTTAGTAGGAGAGATTTGTGATTTTTTTCCTCTGTGTTTTGAAAACTATTATTCACACATAACCAACAGGACGTGTCCTGTTGCTGTGCAGCTCTGCTCCCTTGTTGGAAAATTTTTGTTCCTAAAAACAGTTTAAACAAATGGTTTGTGAGAGGCATGTTTGCTGCCTATTACATTTACATCAGAATGTCAAGACATTTTCCTAGATAGTGCGCTAGTGATCCATCATCCGCACATGTATCTAAACCTCCTAAAATACACATTATTCCGACCCACCATGGCCACACACCCCGTCCATGGTTGGGTTTTCCTCTGTTTCTACTATTCATGCTCAGTAACAGTCAAAAATATGAAGTGACAAGTTCCAGGAGTCAGCAGCTCAAAAGGTTTAAAATGCTCACTCATAGAGCAGCATGATGACATCTCAACCTATCTCATGCTATCTCGCCAGGGGGATGAGTTAACCCTTTCTCCTCTGCATTTAGTCTATATGCACTACCACCCTCCATCAGTCACTTAGTCTCCATCTCTGTGACTGGGTCAAGTGTCATAGTATGGCAATACTACATTCAAGTAATCCTTGCTTAGCACCTAACATTGGATCACAATGACTCCATCCTTTGGCTCCCTATATCTCTTCATATAGCCATTGTGTCCTCATCATCAAGAGGAATGGAGACCAAAGACTAATATGTTTAGAGAAGGAAAGACTGCATCAACATGAATTTTGTTACAAAGTATTATTTTAATTTTCCTATTTTATTATCTACTATCGCTAGTCTTTTACTGTACAGCATTTACAAGTTGTGTTCTATCACAGTAAATGTTCAGGGGAAAAAACATAGTATATATATATATATATATGACTTACTGCCACCCACAGTTTCTGGCACCCACTGTGGGATCTCCAAATTTCTCCCACAAATAAAGGAGTACTCCTCTATGCTGACTGATCAAAAAATGTGCATTTCAATAATTTTAACAAACTTTGGTAAGATTTTAGGCCCATGCACACTTGTTTTTACATTTCCCTTCTTTTTTATCTCAAAATCTGTTTGCATTCTTATTCCACATTATCAGTGACTAAGTCCTTACAGGTTACCGTTCTCAGATGTTTTATATTATGGACTTTTATTAAGGGCTTGTGAGGTGACTCAGCAGGTGAAGATGCTTGCTACCAAGCCCAATAACCTAAGTTTGATCCCCAGAACCCACGGGCAGAAGAAGAGAACCCACAGATTGTACCCTGGCCTTCACACATGCACCAGAACACACACACACACACACACACACACACACACACACACACACACACACACGTAAGTATACTATAACTATTTCATTATTTAAACACTTCTTACATTTGGACCTAGATGATCTACTTATATATGCCTTTCCCAGTCAGTTTCAGGGGAATGACCTGATGTGTATCAGCACACATGGCTTTTCAGTGTCCTCTGTCACATATGGCATGTTTGATTTATATTTTCCTCCAACCTTGGCTCCAGTGCCACACAGCATTACCTCATTGTTTGACTCCTATGCATTCTTCATGCTGGAAAGACTCTCCTTTTGTCTTGGCTTGAGCTCATTCCCCCATAAGACCTAAGTTTAGAACATGACCATCTTTCTTCTAAGCTGCCTGTGTCCCTCTGGCATTTTCAAATATCATTTTCAGCTCTGGCTTGAGAAGCTAATCCGTGACTCTGAAGTTCTGAATCAAAAATGAGCAACGTCAGGTTCAAATAGCATAGGCAAATGTCTTTGCTGCAAAAAGAAACACACTGAAGACAGCTTCAGTCAGTCTGCATGCCACTCATGCTCACATTTATGCTTCCCCATGTGGTCAACCTGAGTGCTCTTGAAGAAATTTGTGATTTAATTTTTTTAATTATACATATTTGTTTATGTATTGGGAGGCCACAGGCATGCCATGGTACATATGGGGATGACATAAAATAATTTGCAGGAGTTGACTCTCTCTTTCTACCATTTAAGTCTTGGGGTTTGAATTCAGGCTTAGTGGCAAGTGACTTAACCCACTGAGCCATTTTGTCTAACCCAAATTTTTTATTTTTGATACTCTTTCTCTGAGTCATTTACAAATATTTTACATATAATAAGTTGCAACCTCAATCTTTAGATGACCTAATGACTTAATATCCCAAAGTTGCAGGTTTTTCCCTAAAACTAGACAAACAGAAAACAATAAAGGTAACATTCAGCAGTGCTTGTGATTGATTTGATTTTCTTGAACACATAGACACTAAAAATTTAGACTTTTCTAAAGATAATCTGATTTCTCCAAAGATGCACACTTTCCTGTAATGTTTGAGTTCTACTAAATCATGACACTAGAATTACTTTATTAAGATCTTTTTTCCTTACCACTTTCTATGTACATCTGAAATCCATTACATAAAACCTAGGAATATTAGCGACATTGATAATGATAACTTTTCTCTAGAATTTTAATGATAATATTGCTATATATTAAAAAACACTTGAATTATTTCTATTTAATTTTAATTATATTAAAATAGACATAATTCAATTACCATGAACTGTTCAAGTCACACTTAGGTAAGCAAGGTGAGGATGCAATGGCAGGAACAAAGATGAATACAAAAAGCATCTCAAACTAATATTCAAAATGTTCAGTTTCACATCTTTTCTGTTGGTGTTGGGCACAGTAGTTGTTATCTTGCCAGCAGACACAGTTTTGTGTTTGTGGCCTTTCTATGAGCCCTGTTACAAACCCCAATTACTACTTAAATCACTCACACATTGTATGAGGGAAACAGGACCAACATGTGTGTAAAGGTGATTTATCGGGTGGCACTGATATCAGATTATGGAGGTGACTGAGGAGTCCTACTGTCTTCCTGCCCTCTGGCAAGGTGGAGATGGAGGAATGCCAGAGATGTTGTTCTATGAACAGCAGGGCTGATCAGAGAAAAAGAAAAACTCAGGCACAGCGTACACATTAAACAAACAAATAAAAACACCAAAGTGTAATAGTCAACCTCTTTTAAAAAAAGTTATTTATGCCGGGCGGTGATGGCACACGCCTTTAATCCCAGCACTCGGGAGGCAGAGCCAGGTGAATCTCTGTGAGTTCGAGGCCAGCCTGGTCTGCAGAGATCTAGGACAGCCTCCAAAGCTACACAGAGAAACCCTGTCTCAAAAAACAAAAACAAAAAAAAGGTATTTATTGTGATTGTGTGTGTGCAGTGTGTGGGTGTGGGCAGTGAGCACACGCATGCTTTGGCATGTGTATGGAGGTCAGAGGACAAATTTCAAGAGATGGTTCTTTCCTTCTCCTGTGGGGATCAGGCTTGTGTTGCACATGCTTCGATCGTCTTGTGGCCCTGTAATCGTCACTTCATAGGAAGAAAAATTCACTGTTTACTTTCAAAAATATTCAAGTGCAAATATTTAATGTAACTGCCAACAGATTATTATATGGAGAGCTTAAATAAACATGGATAAATAGATTTGATTTTAAAGTAAACAGTCTTAAGCATCTGGAAAAACAAATTCATTTAAAGAGAGTGCATTAAAATTGCATGTCAGTGTTATTTAAGCACTACAATTCAAATCATTCATTCATTCTGTAATATGTTAAGAAAAGTTACAACATATTCTATGACCTTATCCTTTTTTTTAATTCAAAGGGAGAAAAATGTATTTTCTCCTTATTAAATTTGACTTTTTTAAATAGATGTCAGTCTGGAAAATGTCATTTGACCTGATTCCATGAAAAATATCTATATTTTCATAAATGTAACTTTTACATTTGAACTTTTCACATGATTGTTCCTAGTACTGCTTCTCTTCATATTCTCCACCTTTCCCATTCTTCTCCACGTTCCTCCTCTTTCTTGTCTTCTTCCATCTCCTGCCCCCTCTCTCTCCCCATCTTGTCATTCTGTGAGTTTAATGCACCTGAAATAAGTCATTCAGGCTAAATTGCAAAATAGGTGTGCATTCAGATAACCATTATCCAGATCAAAAGGTAACACATTCCCAATACAACAGAAGATGCCTGTGTCCTGGTCCAGCCAACTTCCCCCTGAAAACTCAGTCGACCTTCTAAGTCAGATTTCTGTGAGACATATATATAGTATATATGGTATATATATTTCATATAACCACAAGCTTTATAAAAAGTCTCTTGTGTATGACTTTTATGTTCACCCAAATATCTACTATATTGTCCCATATTATTATACCTACATTATATTAATTTTTATTGCTACACAGTGTTTCTTTTTATATGAATACACCACTGTCTATCTACCATGGGAAAGTGGATATTTCACAAGTTTTACCCATTGTTAATAAAGCAGTATGAATGTTCTTTGTGTGTTTTAGATAGATATTTGAACTCATTTCTACCAGGTATATGTGTGGGATTAAAACTGCCATGTTGCTTGGCAGGTGTGTATTTCGTTATAGTAGAGACTGTCAGCTTTTGCAAGTAGCTTGGTTGATTTACTCTCCCATTAGCACAGTCTGAGAGTTCCAGTTGTCTCCTGTTCACACCAATATTCAGTACTGTGTCACCAGTCTTTAGCTTATCTAGTTTTGTGGGTGTGAGATTACATGCACTTGGGTTTCAGTTGTTTTTCTTTTGAGTTCTTGTTTATGTAGCTCTTGTCCATGTAGTCTCCCTTGCATACTAGGCAAATCCTCTTCAATTGAGCTATGCCTCGAGCTCCTGTGGTTTTGTTTGTATCCCCCTAATAACTACTGACACGCTATACAGTATATACATATACTTGCGGTCTATTTGTATCATCTGCTTCATAAAATGCTTGTTCAAGTAGATCATCTATGTTGTACAGTTGAATCTTCTGTCTTTCAACGTTTGAATTATAGTAATTCATTATCTGTTTTGGGTGTGGATTGCTCTTTATTCAGATGTACGTACTACAAGTATCATTTCACTGTTGACTTTCTACTTATTTAAGGGTATCTTAATAGGTAGAAGATTTCAATATCAAGGCAGTCAATCTCTTTTTTATTATCAGTGCTTTTTTGCTTTTTTTAAATAAAACATCACCTTCAGTGAAGGGATGAAGACATTCCTCCAAATTTTTTTCTATGAGATTTAATTTCTGTTTTAAAGAAGGGGTGTGTGTGTGTGTGTGTGTGTGTGTGTGTGTGTGTGACATACATGGGGTTACCCAATGAGGCCAAAAGAGGGTGTTGAATCCTCTGGTACTGAGGTTAAAGGCAGTTGTGAGTCACCTGGTGTGAATGCTAGGGATCCAACTCAGATCCTCTGGGAGAACAGCAGGTTCTTAACTGCTGAGCCATGGATCCAGCACAGGCTTTAATTCTTTATTCCTTGCACTTAAGCCTAGGATCCATATGAAATTTATATGTGACATAAGATAGAGGTTTATATTCACTTTCATCCATATGAATATAAATTAACTGAGCCCCTCTTACTGAAATCATTACCTTTTCCTCAGTGCGCTATAGAGGCATATTTACTACAGGAAAGCAAAAAGTGGCTATACATACATGAGTCTTTTGCTGACTTCTACATTCTGTTCCATCTGTCTGTTTTATTCCTGAACCAATCCTGCACGGTTTTTAATTGGTATAACTTTATAATAAATCTTCATATCTGGTAGTGTAAGGTCATTAACTTTACTCTTTTTCATAATTATCATTGCTATTGGCAATTTGCATTTCAAATTAAAATTTAGAATCGGCTTATACATGCATATGCGCACACACCCACCCACCAGGGTTTTGTGGGAATTCACAATTGTTTCTTAATGGTCATAATGGAAAGACTAATTAAAAATATTTTGCTTTTTTGGCATATCCTTATGATGGTTAATGTTGCAAGTCCACTTGACTAGAACACAGGGTACCTATATCCATGTTATTTCTGGGTATGCCAGTGAGGTGCAGACAAGAATATCATATTTTGTGGACCTGACAGAACAGTGCAGGATGGAGGACTTCACTCTGTCCTGACTGCATGCAGTGCTCATGGAGGCCAGAAGAGGGCGTTGGATCCCCTAGAATTGGAATTATAGGCAGTGTGAGGTAGGGATACAGGTACTAGTAATGGTACCAGGATCTATCAGAGAACCCTGCATGCTCTTAAATGAGGAGTCACCTCTCTAGCCCTACATGTTGGTTTTTTAAATAAAAATCCTGAGGTAAGATAACAAAATTAAAATAGTCCCAGGGTCAGAAAGATGGCCCCACAGGTGATGGTGCCTGGCAACCTGAGTTTGATCCCCAGAACCTATATAAAAATGGAGGGAGAAAATGAAGTCCACAAAAGCTGTCCTCTGCTCTCCATACATGTGTTGTGGTACACCCCCCAACCATCGTGCACCTATACACTAGTAATAGTGAAAACGTTACTTAGTATTCTTTTATTAAAAATTTCTTGTGCAATATATGTTGTTTTTTCCTTCCCCAACTCCTCCCATATCCACCCCACCTCTCCCTATCCCCTCAACTTCATGTTCCTTTTTTCGTCAAAAAGAAACAAAACAAAAAGTAGAAAATGAACAACCCAATATGACAAAAAAATAACAAATGAACAACAACAAAAAAAAAA
>CABHPH010121811.1:0-10754 GCA_902168325.1 Peromyscus nudipes
TTTTTTTTTTTTTTCAGAGCTGAGGACCGAACCCAGGGCCTTGCGCTTCCTAGGCAAGCACTTTATCACTGAGCTAAATCCCCAACCCCTCCTGTTCTTCTTATAGGTATGCTACAGGCATATAGGCAAGGGGCAAGTCCAGCCATATGGCCCTGATGAGGTGAGGCCCTATGGCATGGTGGCACGTGCATGAATGGATGCTGCTGAAGTTCCAGAGGAGAGGCATGATGGGGAACTGTCAACTCCTACCCTCACAGGAGAAGCAGGAAAAATTCACAGTGCAGCTGTGCCCTGCCGGCTGCCATCCTACGTGGATTACAGGTGTAAACCTGCACACAGCAAAGGCTGTGTTATGCCACTGATGTAACATGGCATCTTTACTTTTGCCAGCTTTAAGCCTTGTGTTTAAAACTGCAGTGAGGGATGAGGCTGTTCCACTGGTAGAGTGCTTGCTTAGCATGCATGAGACCCCAGGTTTGATTTTCAGCGCCACATAAATGTGACTGCACTGGGGAGGTAGAGGTAGGAAGATCAGAAGTTCAAGGTGAAAGGCAGCTTGTTGTACTTGACACTCCGTCTCAGAAACAAACAAAACCAACAATAAATCTGCAATGGTGCTTTGGCATCCCATCAGAGGAAAGTAGGCATAGGTCTGGTGTGGCTTTGTTTCAATTTAAGCAACATTCCACTATGATCGCTGAAGTCCACACTAGGGAGCTGTGCGAACATGCTTTCCTCTGTTAATTCTTGAGTTTGAAGGATTGTCACACTGTGCTTCCTGCAGAAGTTGACTTGTGTTTCAGTCATGTGTCCATAGATTCCCCTCTTGGTGTATAGGCATTCAAAAGTTAACTGTTGGAGGTACCCTGGCAAGCCCAGGGACCCCAGACCCTCTAGAGGGCACCCAAGGACTCTAGCATGCCCTCCGCACCTTGGGTTGAAGCAGGAGTTATCTTTGAAGATTTCCAGGCAGTAATTAAATGTAATTTCAGGGGAATAAAATTTGGTCAGTTTCGATGTGGGACAAATTGGCTTCCCCTATCTGTCTTGGAAGAAGCTTTGTGTGCTAGTCTGCTATCAGCCCTTTTCCTGGAAGCATTGTTTCCCATTTCAATATAATTGCTTCAAAATAACGTGGAGAGATCAATTGCCACTTGTCAGATGTAATTTTCTGTCACCGGGGGAAAAATAATGTGGGGAGGAAAGCAAAATATGAGCTGGCTTATTAGCCAAGATGGAGGGAGGGTGGATAGTCTGCCCCCACGTGGGACAGGGGGCTTATCCGGAGGACAACATGCCATTATGGCTCCCATTCCTGTGGCCCTCCATGCCCAGAACTAGCAAAATCTCACCCACTTCTTTCAACACCATGTCTACTCTTCACATGAAAAGCCTTCCTGGCCTCCAGCTGTGGAGATCTGGCCTCTCTTCTAGCTTTAGTGGCTTAGCCAATAAATACAGATCAAACACCCAGGTTTCCATAGGAGTCTTTAGGCTTCAAGGAACCAGAAGCCTCTCAGAGAGTTCAACAAGCAGCTCATTTTCTTCCTATCACAAGAAGGTGACTTCAGGTTGGTTTAGAACCCACTTCCTTGAGGACTCATTTGCTCTGAGATGGTTAAATGGCCACCCAGGCTGCAGACATCCACCTGCCTCCCTGCAGGAGAAGAGGCCAGGGCAGGCACCTCCCATGGAGGAGACAGCTCTTGTTAGAAACGTCAATCGCAGCCAGGAACCCCTGGCAGTGTTTAGAAACGTCTCCAAGGTAGAAGCGACGTGTAACAAATCGCACCTATTAGAGTGCACACGATCTGATCCGCCTTGATGAAGTCCTCAGTTAAGACCGTCCAGCGATCAATCGTCCCCCACACACACACACAAAAATCTCTTCCAGAAGTACAGCCTTCACCCCAAAGACTGGAAAAAAATTAACCATGCCCCCTTGTCCAAACTTGTTTCAGTAACCACCTAGAACTTGGAAAACACCCGGGAAAGCCAGAACTTTGATCTCCAAGACACATGGGAGAAAGAAGCTGGCGAGTAAACTTTGGCTAGCTGATGAGTGTGTCTGCTTTGCCTACTGCCCTGGTATCAGGAAGAGACGAGAGGGCTGGGCAGCCAGCCTCTCTGGCCATGCAACACTCTCAGCATGGCTGGATGGCAGAATTCTGTTGCTGTCAGCCCCTGGGTGGGCCGCCCCCCCCTTGTGATGCTGAGAGATAGTGGGACTTTTGAGAGGAGGGATCTACTAGGAGATTCCTAGTTCACTGAGGTCATGGCCTTCCAGAGAATCACGCCTCCCAGACATGAGGTGGACAGTTTGCTATATCATGCAGGCCCACCATGATGAACTTCCTCCCCACAGGCAAAGAACAGTGGGACCCATCAATCATGGGCCAAAACCCAAAACCATGAGCCAAATGCACCCGTTTCTCTGTATAGACTAGTGTCTCAAGTGTTTTATGACATAGACAGAAGCCGACTCATATACTCCATAGCTGCCCAGGAACCAATGAAGGAAGGGAACTAGATCCCTGCATTTATTGTACGTCTGGTGTACCTGTTGTTTGCTAAGTGTTGAGCACCTCCTGCAAGTCCCGTCGTTACAGAGCCCCTGTGTGGTATGGTATGTGTGTTTCTCAGCCTTTCTTCAGTGAGGTCTGCAGAGGTGACACCACTGGCCTGGAGGAAGAGAGAAATAAGATGGTAAGTAGGATCCTTGATCAACCTGAGACTACAAGGGCCTGGGCTCTTTTTTCTTAAGAAATCGCTGCATTGGGCCTTGCAATAATGGCAGGCTCATGCTTGACTCCAACAGGTACGACAGGTGACCAGACCTGCTCAAAGCCTGGCATGCAGAAGTCATGAGGCTTGAGTCGGAACCCTCATCTCTGGGCACCTGCCATGCTTCATTCTCTGTGTCCAGGAGATGCATGGGGAAAGGCAGGGACAGGATGCATAGAAAATCTTGGAGAAAGACTACCATAGCTTGCAAAATTTGGAACTAATACTAGCTCTAGGATCTTGGGGCTCCTATGATCCTATGAATGTATAGAGGATCCCTCACTTCCTCCTGCAAGATTACTTTGGAGGTCTGGAGACCAGCTGTGGTCATGTAACTACGGATACTGCTTCCGCCGTGTAGTGATGAAGAACCAGAATGGAGTCTCTGAACTGCAATACTGACCACCTGTGCAGCCTTTGGCAAGTCAGACAACTTCTCTGTGCCCACCTTTCCCACTCACGTGTAGGGACAGTCTTTCTGTTCCTTGGGGCTATGCCAGTGGTCCTCAACCTTCCTGACACTGCAACCCTTTAATACTTGACTACAGTTCCTCATGTCATGGTGACTCCCAACCATAAAGTTATTTTCATTTATTTATTTCATTATTTTCAAATTATCGTTATGAATCATAATGCAAGTATCTGTGTTTTCTGAAGGTCTTGGGTGACCCCTGTAAAGTGTGATCCACGCCGGGCGGTGGTGGCGCAAGCCTTTAATCCCAGTACTCGGGAGGCAGAGCCAGGCGGATCTTTGTGAGTTCGAGGCCAGCCTGGGTTACCAAGTGAGTTCCAGGAAAGGTACAAAGCTACTCAGAGAAACCCTGTCTCGAAAACCAAAAAAAAAAAAAAAAAAAAAAAGTGTGATCCACAGGTTGAGAACCACTGAGCTATGCTGTTCCTGTGGCAGCATCCTCCCAGTAGGTCTCCGTGGCTTGGTGCAAATGAGCCACAGTAGAAAGAACTCCCTAGGTGAATCTGAGAATTCATCACCAAGAGCTAGATCTTGCTTGGAAATATGACCCCACTGTTTGACACAGATGCTGGGATCCACAAGTCAGGCACCCTCAGGATACCTTCTCGGGGCTCTACTCATGTGCTGTTGCAAAACCCTGAAACCATCACTCAAGGGTTTCCTGTGTGAGTATGAGGGCCTGAGTTTGGATCCCTAGCACCCAAGGTTATGGTTTGGGCCTGAGCTTGTAAGTCCAACACTGGGGAGGGAAAGACAGACAGCTCCCTGGGACTCTGTGACCAGTCAGCATAGCTAAAATTGTAAAGCTTCAAGTACAAGGGAGAGCCTCTGTTTCAAAGAAGGAAGGTAGAGGGCTCCTGAAGAATGACGCTATGAGTTGACTTCTTGCCTCCACAGGCCACATGTAGCCCTCCCCCACACACATATGTTAACCCTGTGCTTGTCACCTACACAGAGTCCCACCCTACTCAGGAGGGTCTTCTGGTCATGGCCAGCTGGCACCATGTGCCCACTTGCCTTGGCCTCAACCCAAGGATAATGTTTGAGGCTTTTGAAACTCTGGAGCTTTGGGTCACTAACATCAGAAGGCCTCTGGTCACGTGCCACAAGCTACAGGCCAGAGACTGAGCCCCAGTCACTGTGCTTGAACATCTACAGTGTTCTTTTTCCTAGTCCCAGAGCCTCTGAAGGGAGGTAGAGGGCCCTGCTGAACTCTGAGCTGCCTGTGGAGGCAGGAAATCGCCCACAGTGGTTGCACCAAATTTCCAGTGGTGGAAATGCCCCCAAACTGACCTGCAGAATGCGGCCTTGAGACAAGCCATGCAAGGTCAGAATAATCTTGACTGGATCTTTGCCTTCTCGGAGCCTCGCTTGTTCTAGTATGCCTGCAGAACTCAATATTGTAGATGGGGGAAGGGCGGGCGGAAAATAGATATATCCACACCTTTAGGAATCATGCCTCTGTGTGAGAGTTTGGGAGACATGGACCTTACTAGCCCCTGGCTCCTGGCCAGCCAGCTGCCAGGGGAGGCTAATGAAGGCCTGTCAGTTCCCCGCTTTGCCCTTCCCTCTGGTTAATGGGGGTGGTCTTCATGGTGGCCGAATTGAGCCCAGGAGCCTGGAGCAGAGCCCTTAATGAGGGCGGCTTGGTGATGAAAGGCCCCTTAAGCTTCAGCCACCATTACTACATGATGAAATAAATGCAGCCGGGCTCAGAGCTGCACAAGAATAAATTTGAATAGCGAGACACAAATGCGGCCCTTAACTCTGACGCGCAAATAGAGTTTAATACCGAGGTAAACTGAGACCGCTTTTATTTATTGCTGTGTAAATGTATTTAAAAAAGTATTGGCTTTGTGCAGCTACAGAGGGCCGGCTCCTCCACAGCCTGGCACCTCCGTACCCGCCGCTGTTATTAGAGTCCTAATGAATGGGCCGCTGTGAGTGCACTCTTCAGAAGGGCTGCAGAGGTACAAGATTAATGAGATGACAGGTACAGACAGCCCTGTTTCCCAGCCGCCGCGGTGTGCTGTCTACAGCAGCACCTCTCTGCCTTTGTTTGCTCTGCTGTAGCTGTGAAGCTGCTGCAGATAAACGTTGGCAGGATCCGGGCTCAGGGATGGAGACTGCGAAGCGGAGGCATTCCCGAGATAACTGAATTGGGGGCCAGAAGCATGCACGTCCCACTAGCCTCCACCCTAGGGTCCAACACCGGCTCCCTGCAGGGGGCGATCCTTTGTCAGCCCCTCCCCCAAACAAGCTGCTGCAGCTACTGTCCCCACCGCAGCCTGCACCGCACCTGCAGCTCTCCCTGCAGTGCAGGCTTGGTTTTGCGTCTGATCGACCGTCACCTCCCCACATTCTCTTTTTGAGGGGCTGTTGGAATCCTCCCGTTGCTCCTGAAACCCAGCAGCCACATTCAAGGTAGGGAGTTGCAGTGTGCTGTAGGGTAGCTTCTTAAGACTATCCTGCTGTGTGGAGGTTTGCAGGGCAGGGTGGTCCAATACGAATGCGAAAGTAAGCTTGGGTGGTGGTAAAAGGAAATGGACTGTCCTGGGCTGGGAATTCACAAATCACTTTCAGGAAGATTATCTTAGGCAGGGTTCTCAACCTTCCTAATGCTGAGACCCTTTAATACAGTTCCTCACGTTGTGGTGACCCCAACCATAAAATTATTTCCTTGCTATTTCATACCTGTGATTTTGCTACTGTTATAAATGGTAATATAAATATCTGATATGAGACCCCAAAGTGGTCGTGACTTACAGGTTAAGAACCACTGATCTAGGGGGTTAGAAAAAAATCAGCTAGTGTCTCACATCCCTAGAGGGAGGGTACAAACCCATTTTATAGCTATGGACACAGAGGCAGAAAGAGAAAAATGTATGCTCAATGTCACATGGTCGAGGTGCTGGATTCCAGACCCATTCTTCAGTGAAAAACTTTTGTGTGTCAGTGTGGTGACATGCCACGGCTGGCTAGGGGCCCTTCTCTTTTCTTGTCCACACTTCAGTCACGGCCTGGATAGATTGCGAAGAACGGATGCTGGCTAGGGAAAAGAGATCCCAGGCCTAGGATCTGGCAAAGGTACCTGCCCACAGTGGCTGTGCGAGCCAGGTGAGTCATTCTTCCTCTCTGAGCCTCAACTTGCCCATCTATCCAATGGAGGGGCACTATTGCCGTGATCTTTGCATAGAAACACATACATCTGAAAACACTTAAAAAACACGTGACAAGGGGCTGGGGAGATGGTGAGGTCAGTACAGCACTTGTGCAAGCAGAGGGACCCGAGTTCAAATCCAGCACACACGTAAAAGGCGGTGTGCTGTGGTTGTGCGCCTGTAATCCCAGAACAGGAGCAGTGGATACAGGAGGATGCCCGCAGCTCAGTGGACTTAAGCAAGCTGGTGAACTCCAAGTCTAGTGAAAGACTCACAAAATTAGGTGGAGAGCAATAGAGAGGACACCTGACTTTAACTGCTGGACTCCAAACTCTAATTCATTCTCTCTCTCTCTCTCTCTCTCTCTCTCTCTCTCTCTCTCTGTCTCTCTCATGAAAACACATACATGTGTATGTTCATGTACTCCCCCATCAAAAGGCAAATAAAACACATGGTAAATCCTTAAAAAAAATTCCTTCCCCCCTCAAAAAAAAAGAACCAAAAATATGAGAAGGTGATGCTGAGTCTATATATAACACATTTAGACAGCAAAGCAAGGCAAGTTCCTAATGCGAAGTGAGTTTTTGTGTTTGCTGGTTTTGTGTACAGTTGGATGATCACAGTTAATAATAACTTTGTATATCTCAAAATCACCACAAGAGAGGTCTCTGAGTGTTCTACCTATAACAAATTGGCCAGTATATAAGGGGACAGAGATGCTAGTTGCCCCGATTTGATTGTTATACAATGGACTCACAAACAATGCAACCATAAACATGAATACATACTAAGCACATCAGTGTGTATTTTTTGTGTTTTGTTATGTTTTGTTTGAGACAGTATCTCACTATGTAGCCCTGGCTGGCCTGGAACTTGCTTTGTAGACCAGGCTGGCCTCAAACTCACACCGATCTGCCTGCTTTTGCCTCCTGAGTGCTGGGGTTAAAGGCGTGGGCTGCTACACCCAGCTAATCAGAGTATGTCTTTAATCCCAGCACTTGAGAGGCAGAGGGATGACCTGGCGGAGGGTGGGATATGGACATGTGTCTCTCTCATTCACTTTTTAGCAAATGACAGTGGGATGGCTTCCCCACATGTGATCTTGTGTTGGCTACAAGTGATACGGCGGTTACCACAGGACCCTGGTGTGTGCCTTTCTACAGCTTACTGTCATGGGACATGCTCAGCGCTTTGGTGGTGACAAGGGTGAGCCAGGAACTCAGTGGAGGATGCACAGGCCTGGCTTCACTGGAAAGACATCTCAAAACACCTTAGCAAGGTAGTAAATGAGTTATTCAGGTGTCCAATGAGAAAACTTTCCAGACAAGAGCTCCAACCCACAGCACCAGGCTGAACAACTCTGGCCCAATTCTGCGAGCTGTGAGTAGTCTCAAGTGCTTCAGAGGAAGAAAGGACAAGTTAGGGTCATTGTGGACTTAGGGGATACAGGATGTCCTGGACAAGAGCTAGGGCAGTACCAGGGGCAAATAGTATGCTGGTGGGTAGAATCGAACCTGAACCAGGAGGAGGCAGCAGGTGGGTAGAGCTGGGAGTCCCAGAGGCAGAAGTAGAGCTGACCCAGCTGATGCCCAAGCCTGAGCCCACCCCAGCCCTCCTGGCCCCACATTAGTACTCATTAGCACATCTTCTAACTTACCAAGAAATTCAATTTTCTACAAAATAACCCGCCAAGTCCCCAGGGAAGCAAAGCCCTATTCATCACAGCCAGCCTCACTAAGGACCTCACTGTCCGCCCTGTGGATCTCCTCCGGTAGGGAGGCTGGCCCACCGTGGGAAGAGGGACTAATTGGCACCACAGCAGGCTGGGGTGTTTTTTCCACTGGATCTGCAGTTTCTGAGTAAACAGGCATCAAATGAGCAGAACGCATGAGCCAGGGAAAAGTCTGCACACTGGCCATGTGGCTTGTATTAAAGAGCCGCGCAGTCACCAAGGCCTGTGTGCTAAAAAACAAACTTCCAGGATGGCAGGAATGGAGGGTTTTGGTTTTTTTTTTTGTGGCCTTTTAAGGGAGGCAGATGTCAATTTTTTTAAAATTCCAAATAAAAATGTCCCTGGCAATATTTCTGACAGCCCTTCACAAACATCAGCCCGTGCAAGCTGTAGTGTGCATGCTGACGTGGATATGAATATAGATGAGGGTGTGCATGAGAGAGCACCTAAAAAGTTTTCGGACACACATGTATCGCAGTGGGTAAACCGTGTCAGTGTGTGTAAATCTGCATGTGTATGCATATAGGCAGCATGGATGTGTGTGTGGTTATGTGTGGGAGAATGCACGTGAGCACACACATGTGTGCGTGCACGAGTGTGATGTATGAGAGGACATGAGTGAGTCCAGGTGTTGGTGTGTGTGAATGAGTGGATGTTTGTGTGCACATGTGTGGACTGTGTGTGAATGTGTGAGTATACTGCATGTGTGTTTCGTGTGTGGACAGATAGGTGGTCGTGTGTATGAGCGACCTGAATACCTGTGCCTCCCTCCTGCCTTCTTCAGCAGTGGAGGTGCTAGGGCTGCAGCCAAGAAAGCAATCAGACCTCCCATTTGTGTCTGTCACCCACAGGGGCTGATAGTGTGGCAGGTTGGGAGGGGGGAGTGCAGTCCCCCTCCTCCTCGGATGCCAGGACTCACTATAACAGAAGAGTACTGAGCCTGCTGGGGGCAGGGTGCGGGTTTCCATCGTGCTCCCAATTACTGGCACCTTCTGAGCCGCTTATGGAAAAGGCCTCGGTTGCCACGAGGAAGATATTCCACTGAAGCATTCCCGTCCCCACAAAAAGAGCCTTCCGCATATTAGCCACATTTTTCAATGTAATTATCCCCAGCCCACACACACAGCTTGGAGGATTAAAACATAAAATACAGTCTGCTCCCCACACATGAGACCAACGCTACAACTGGCATCATAATAAATAAATGAGTGGCCTCTCTCCTTCTCCCCTGCTCTGCTTCCTCCCCCTCCTCCTTTTCTCCCTCCCCTCCCCCTCCACTCTGTTTGGCACTGGGCTTGTTTTGCATCCTGTCTTCTGGTTCCAATCCATCCCTCCCACCCTCTCCCAGTGCAGCCCAGGGTGGGCAGCATCGCCATCGCTGTCACCGCCACCGAGAAAGTCACCCCTGCCGCTGCCATGGATCTAAGGCTTTGTTCCACACGCCACCCACCACCCGGGGTTCCGGGTTCCGTTTGGTGCTCTGCTGCGGTATTCTCGTGCTCTCAGAGCTGGCTGATGGGGTGGGGTGGGAGGAGGGAGGGGAAGGGGAGGAGGGAGGTTTTCTAAGCAAATGGCTTCTTGGATCATTGGAGGGACATTAAGAAGCCTCCCGGAGCACCTCGAAGCACCTAAAACCGATGCCTCCTGCAAATGGATGGAAGGGAATCAGCTGTGGCCCTGCAGCTGTGGCCAGCAGCTCGGGTTGCTAGGGAACAGCCCTTAAAATGTTTTGTCTTCCTGCTTCTGATCTGGATCCACCTGGGATTTCTAAGTCCAGGGCCCCTGCCAGCCTGTGGTTCCAGCAACAAGGGCCGGTGGAAGCAGGCAAGTGGTCTGGTCAGGCTCTGGGACACCATACAGGCATCAGGCGATTCTGGGTGAGGTGAGCATGCACCCACGGGCCTGTCAATCAGCTAAGGATGGCCCCATTTGAACCCAGAGCTGGTTGGTCTTGACCCTAATACTTCCTGCTCCCTAGCTCCTCCTCACACTTCTCCGAGTTTCTCTCCACCATGCCACCCTCCAGAAGCATCTGCTGACCATGCTCAAGCTCTTTGAGGGTCAGAGGTGAGGGGTCCTCCCCTACCCCACCTTACATCAGAAATACTGATATGTCAGCTAAACAACAAAACATTGGGTGTGGTTCTCCATAGTCCAGATAAATAAGTTTAGGGGAAGGGCAGGGCCTGATTCTGTTTATACCACATCTCTACATGTGAACTGTCTCAGGTTTGGACTCAGTGTCCGGATTTTTAGGAGGCTGAGAAAATACTTACTGAGCAGGTGGGGCCAGAGTTGCGGTGGTCAACTTGGGTTCTCATCACACCTCTGCTCCTAGGTACTGTTAAAAAAGACTTTGACCCCACTGAGGCTCAGTTTCCTAATCTATAAAATGGGCCAGAGAGAATCGGGTAAAGTAGTGTACTGAAAGTTCAGGGCCCAGGCTATAAGGCAATTTCTTCTCTGCTTCCTACCTACCACCTCACCCTACCTCACTGCACCACTACTCTGTGAGTCAAATTGCCTCTCTATGCCCACGTAAGTCTGCATAGGTGTCCGAGAACTGTGATCTTACTCACCTACCTTCTGCCCTAATGTCTGCCCC
>CABHPH010121814.1:0-16972 GCA_902168325.1 Peromyscus nudipes
AAGCACTTTACCCACAGAAACATCTCCCCAGCCCAACTATTTTTACTCAAGATATTTTTACAAATCCTACCTTCCTCGTGCCACAAGTTTGAGAGCAGGGCTATTTTAACTCCCCAAACAAGCACAGATCAGCAGCCCACAAGAAGATACGCTAAACTGTGTACGCAAATGGTGGTGCTCCCACCACTGATAAACTGGTTGTTTTGCATTCTCTTTGGAAGCTAAAACTATGTGAGTGGGACAGACAAGGCAGGGAACACATTCCTTTTGGATAAGGACATTGAGGTACTGAGAAGGCTTATTTCTCTGGATTCCTAGCCCCGTGGCTGTCCTGTGGGTCCCTTGGCATGGGGCTGGAAGTCAGCATCAATGTTTCATGCTCCAGAAGCCTCCCTCCTCCCTTCATAGACACATAACTGTCACCTCCCGTCCCAGTACATGCCAGCCCTGTATGGCACCTGGTGGGGTGGGGGGCAAAGGTCTGCTGTCCCCGGGAAACAGAGCCACTGGCACAGAGACAAGAATAAGGACACACTGAGTCAGCAGCACAATTGAAAGGGTGAATTCCACAAATATGTGGATGTGGGTGAATACCAAGGTGGGCAGAGACACAGTTCCTGCTAAGGTGAGTCAGAGTCTTCTGTGCCCTCCTGTCCATCACACCATTTCCTCCCTAGGACCCTACTGCTCATCTGTCTCAGACATCTCACCACCCTCGAGGTCATCATCTCTCACTGTCTCTTTCTGCAAGTTTAAAAGATAACTATGAACCTCCCCTCAGCTGCTGGAGGTGGAGAAGAGGCCTCTTTCTCTCAGGACAGGCCAGCAGGTTGTGTGTGAGTCTCAGCCTTCTCCACTAGAAGTGCTGGGAACTGAAACTTACCAAAGTCACTGGAGGAACAGGATGCCAGCTGGTGGGTAATGGGGTTGTAGGCAACACACTGTATAGAGTCATTGTGCCTGGAAGGTGAAGAACTGAAGATTATTCCCTAGCAAACCACAAATGTCTCAGTGGCTCCAACTAGAGTCAAAAGAGGCTTGAAGGAGCTAGAGAGACGGCTCAGCAGGTAAGAGCTCTTACTGCTCTTCCAGAGGACCAGGATTTGACCCCCAGCACCCACATGGCAGCTCACACCTGTCTGTAACTCCAGTTCCAAAGAATATGATGCCCTCTTCTAGCCTCTGCAGGCAAAATACCCATATACATAAAATAAATTAAAAATAAATTTAGGAGCTGGGGATTTAGCTCAGTGGTAGAGTGCTTGCCTAGCAAGCGCAAGGCCCTGGATTTGGTCCTCAGACCCGGGGAAAAAAAAAAAAAAATAAAAAAATAAATTTAAAAAGAAAAAAAAAACAGTATTGAAGCCTCAAAGTGATACATTGCAAGCCCCTCCCTGAGTGACCAACAGCCAGCTCAGGGACTCCTTTACAGGACTGCCCTCACCACCAGTTTCCACCTACCCTGCATCCCACCCAACTCAAGCTCCTCCTCGCCCTCCAGGGCTCTCCTCCTGACACCTCCAGTGGGTGACTGAGATAAAGACCCAGGGAACCAGCTTAGTGCCAGGTGCAGACAGCACGCTTTACTTGTGGCTCTCATTGAGCCTTTCTGGTGGCCCAGAAATACAGGTTAAGTGTGAGCAAGAGGGTGCAGGCCAGGTGTACTCCATGGCATCTGGGTCCCAGCTCTAGTCTCTGGTGACACTCCATGGCATCTGGGTCCCAGCTCTAGTCTCTGGTGACACTCCATGGCATCTGAGTCCCAGCTCTAGTCTTTCACTCTCTGGTGACATTCCATGGCATCTGGGTCCCAGCTCTAGTCCTTCACTTATGGTGACACTCCATGGCATCTGGGTCCCAGCTCTAGTCCTTCACTCTCTGGTGACATTCCATGGCATCTGGGTCCCAGCTCTAGTCCTTCACTTATGGTGATATATTCTTTTGTACTAAAATGTTATTTGTATGTTAATAAATAAAGTTGCCTGGGGGGTCAGAGCTATTAGCAAGCCATAGGAAAGCAGGGCGGTGGTGGCGTACGCTTGTAGTCCCAGCACTTGGTAGGCAGAGTTAGGTAAGTCTCTGTGTGTTCAGGGATACAGCCAGCATTGGATACACATGCCTTTAATCTCAATACCAACCATGGAACACCTGGAGGTCTATACAGACAGGCCGTGATGAGGCGGTCATGTGGTTGGGTTTACAACCAATGAGAAGGCAGAACAGAAACTCTATATAAGGACTTTAACACAGGAAGTAGCTCTGGTTCGGAGAGGTAGAACCACCGCAGGAGGAAGGGTAAGGTTTTAGCTCTTAGCTCTGACCTCTTGGCTTTCTTCCTTGCATTGGTTCTGTGTTTTTTATTTAATAAAACGGTTGGCTACATCTACATTTACTCTCTGGTGACACTGTATGCATGACCTGACTCACTGTTCAGCTAAACACTGCTTGATGCATTCAGAGCAGCATCATTCACAGTAGGTACCAGGTGGGAGCAACCTAAGTGTCCATCAGCTGTTGAGCAATCCAAATGGGATATAGACACACAATGGAGTATTACTTCAGCCTTAGAGAGGAAGGCATGGGCCATGAGGACATTACATAAAATAAGCCAATCACAAAACACCAAATACTATATGATCCCACTTCTATGAGGCACCTGGAGGAGCCAAACTCCTAGAGTCAGAAAGGAGAATGACAGTTGCCAGGACTGCGATGAGGCAAAATGGAAGGTGCTAAGCACTGAGTTTAGGTTCAGCAAGATGAAAGGTTCTGAAGACTACTTGCCAAAGTTTGGTTGCACAACAGCGTTAATGTGGATAACACCTGGTGGCGATGGCACAGTTTGAATTTGGGGTATTTCTCTACAACTGAAAATAACAAAAGCTGTCTGTCAAGTACTTACTGTGGACCAGGCTAGGTGTCAGAAATACAAGCATGCAAAAGCAGGGGTAGTGTCTACCCTCCAGAGCCCACAGGCCAATGGGTGGCATCAATCAATACTCAGAACAGGTAAGGCCACAGCTGTAAGAGATGCTCAGGACAGGCCCTCCTGAGTCTGGAGGGGAAGGGGAGAGTTGGCAGCAGGGACAGCTGCACCCGAGGCCTGTAGGATGTGTGTGTGGTGGTGGTGGAGGGGGCAGGAGTGCTTGCTAGGAAAGAGAGAGATTTGAACACTGCCCCTAAGGAGTTGGAAGCTTAGAGCACACTGGCTTTTCTAGTTTTTGACACTGGGCAGATGCAAAGCCATTCCTGGAGGCAGAGACACTGAAGAGGACAGAGTGAGTGAGAGGGAAGTGATGGAGATCTGTGGTGTCAGATTAGTAAAATACATTGCACGACACACAGCTCAGTGCTAGCTAAGCTAGTTAGTAGTCATTCACTACCCACCCACCCTCATGCTGAATTCAAGTTCATCTCGAGCAGGAAAGCTCTTCCGTACATTGTTTCCACAAGGCTGTGACCACAGTGAACAGCAGTCAGAGCAGAGTCAGGTGTGGTTGGTGGGCACACCTGTAAAGCCTGCTGCCTGAGCCTGAGGCAGGAAGGGTATAAGCTTTGGTTGCCCTCACAGAGGGAGACCCTGTCTCAAGCAAATAAAACAGTAAGAGTTCAACTATAACACTGTCACCCATGCAATGACTTACGTGTACTTGAGAATGCCTTCCAGTTTTGAGGTCCAGATAATGATGCTCTTGTCAGCAGATCCAGATGCAAAGCGCTTGCCTGAAAGGGTTTTCAAAAGGAAATCAGCACATGTATTTTAAACCAGCATTTTCCAGACAGTATGTCTAAGACAAGTAATTCTTCAAGGCACCTAATTAGCTAGGACTGTGTTTCAGCTGGCAGAGTAGCTGTCTAGTATGTGTGGGGCCCCAGGTTCAAATCCCAGCACTGCAGAAGCCAAGAGTGGTAGTTAGTGCACTCCTATCACCCAGCACTTGCGGTGGCAAGAAGATCAGAGGTTCAGAGTCATCCTTGGCTACACAGTGAGTTTGAAGCCAGCCTGGGCTACAAGAGACCTGTCTAAAAAATATCTTTCAAGGGAATTAAGTGTCCCCTTTTTCTATACCGCTGTTCTTGGATGCGGTGTGGGGACAGGTCCTAGGGCCTGCACATACTGAGCACCCAGCCCACAAAGAAGCTGTAACCCCAGCCCCTCTCTGCTTCTCATCAACCATGGAAGCAAGGAATCCGCAGGTGGGGCTTTCCTGGCACCAAGTACACCCAGACTCACTGAGGCTCGGCTGCATCTGTGTGCCATGTTCTAGAGTAAGGGCTGAGCAGTGACTGAAACTTCTAAGCTTCATTTCTGTGGTGTCTACTCCAAGAAGCAGACATTAAGTTTATCCAACACAAATACAATCTGGAAGGTGGTGGGTCCTATACAGAAAGAGAGTAACTGGGAAAACTAACGTTAAACTTTCTTTTTTTTTAAGATTTTACTTATTTTTATTTTATGTGTATGGGTATTTGCCTACATGTATGTCTGTGTACCATGTACATGTCTGGTGCCGCACAGGCCACAAGATGGCATCAGATTCCCTGAAACTAGAGTTACTGGTGGTTGTGAGCCACCATGGGGGTGCTGGGAAGTGAACATGGATCCTCGGGAAGAACAGCCAGTGCTCTTGACTGATGAAGCACCTCTCTAGCACCTTCCCAATTTTTTTTTTAATTTCACAGCTGTCCATGTTTATTTATGTGTTTGTGTGGTGTATGTGGGTATGCATGTGTTCACATGAGGTTGGGCTAGCCTCCTCCACTGCTCTCCACCTTACGTCCGATTCTCTCACTAACGCTGTAGCTCACAGACCTAGCCCGACTAGCTGTCTGTGCGCTCCTCTGTCCTCACCTTCCCAGTGCTGGGAGGGAGGGCGGGCACACAGCACTGGGCCCAAGTGTTTCTGTGGGTGCTGGAGATGCAAACTCAGGTCTTCATGCTTTTGCAGCAGGCACATAACCAACTGAGCCATCCTCTCAGCCCCCAAAGTTGTATATATTTATGGAGTACAGTACAGTGTTTTGATATATTTAGTTAAATAAGTATATCAAGCAAATTAACATATTTATCACCTTAGATACTTATATTTGTAACGATGAGAACATCAAAATCTGTTCTCTTAGCAGCTTTAAAATACATATTATTGTTAATTATGCTTACCACACCGTTCAACAGATCTCAAAAACCTAGTCATCCTGCCTGACTGAAACTGTGCTCTTGGGTCAGCAGTTCCTAGAACAGCTGTTCTCAACCTGTGGGTCACAACCCCTCCAGGGTCGAATGACCCGTTTACAAGGGCCATATATCAGATATCCTGTATATCAGATATTTACATTGTAATTCATAACAGTAGCAAAATCACAGTTATGAAGTAGCAACAAAAATAGTTTTATGGGGGGGGTCACCACAACATGAGGAGCTGTATTAAAGGGTCGCAGCATTAGGAAGGTTGAGAACCACTAACCTGGAGGACCGAAGAGATGGGATCCTTCAGTGCAGATCTAAAGGATAAGCAGAGCTGACCCCAGGACAAAGAGCAAGCTGTGCACATGGATAAAACATTCACAAAGGCCTTGAGGCAGCAAAAAGTGGCATGGCTACGAGGTCAAGAGGTACCCAGCTTAGAGCAGGTGGCAAGGAATGAAGCAGGTGACTGAGAGATCTCCAGGGCCTTCAGGGCCATAGCAGAGATCTTGCTTTTATCCCCCAAGCAGTGAGAAGCCAGGGGAAGGCACGAATACAAGAGTGACAGATGAGACCTGCATTTCCACACTGCTTGGGCTTTAAGTGAGAACAAGCTAGAAGGAAGCAACGAATGCCAAGTGACCCCTCATTTACTCCGTGGACACCAACCTACTAGCATGCGGGAAAGCGGGCGCTTGCAGCAACCCCGTAGCCTTCATTTGCTCTGGCGAGAGGAAGACTTCAAGGAAGCCGGGCCAGGGTTTGCACGCCCAACTGCGGACTATTATTACATTTTGACGACTTATTTGTGTGTGTGCGGGAGGCACAAACGACACCATGGCGCACACTGGGACAACTTAGGGAGTTCTCTCCTTCCGCCATGTGCAGCTGTCAGGTTTTCAGGCGGCGGCAAAGGCAAACACCTTTACCTGCTGAGCCATCTCGACAGTCCAACCTGTTGCAGATTTTCAGACTTTATTCTTAGGTCAAGTGGAAGGTGACCTTCAGGAGCCACTGCTCCCAGAGCCTCAGTGTCCCCGTGTGAGTCTGTGTGAGTCGGTTCCTCTGCAGTCAGCTCAAGCGGGAGCCTGCAGGTCAGGCACTGTAGCAAACGCTGATCAGAGAGATACTCTGCTTTCAGGTGTCCCCTCCCTCCACCTCCCTGACCTGCTGAGCAGCAGGGGATGACAAGTATGGGCTCCAGGCCCAGAATCCTGCGTCAGAATCCCTAGTGATGTCACCGAGTAGCTGTGTGACTGGAACTAGCTACAGGCTACCTCCAGGCTTTCAATTCCTCATGTGAAAATGGACAGTAATAGAATTTACCTCACAGATGATGGGAAGAAAGGACATGCATGTGCACACATGCACACACACACATAGAAAATGTTCAGAACAGCTGGGCAGTGGTGGCACACACCTTTAATCCCAGCACTTGGGAGGCAGAGGCAGGCAGATCTCTGAGTTTGAGGCCAGCCTGGTCTACAGAGTGAGTTCCAGGACAGCTAGGGCTGCACACAGAAACCCTATCTCAAAAACAAACAAACAAACAAAAAAAGTCAGAACTGTGCTAAAAACATAACTACTGTTACTCTTTCTTCACACTGGTTTATTGTTCTTGAAAAAGGAACTCTGTCTTACACACCTTTAATCATGGTGGCTCATTAATTAGGAAAGTTTCAGAAGTCAGAAACAAGCAGACTTAAAGAATAAAACCATAATTTGTATGTCTCTATTTTCAGAAATAAGGGCGTAGACAAGTTTGGAGGAACTAAGACTTCCTAATATTATGTGTCACAAAAAGCATGATACACTGGGAAAACCCAGGCACCATAGGCAGAGGACATCAGTCAGGCTCTGTAATTGCTCAGGCCTGTTGTCCCTCTGTCAGAGGACGTAAAAGTGCCTTTGCTGCAAGCTTCAGAGGGCTAAAAGAAGGGTCACACGGGACAATGTGTGACAGAGTACTGCAGAGCGCTGACTAAAGCCATTGCTCACAGGGCTACAGGCCACAGGGCTTCTCTCATACACTCAGGACACCCAGCAGCCTCTGCGCCTGTACATAAATCGTTCAGTTACCCAGGCTGCCTGCCACTGGTCTCCCTGGAGCATCAACTTGAATTCAAACTGCTACAGCAGACACGTGACCACGAAGCAAGAAATGTGTGCTGTCTCTCCCTAACCTGGCCCAGGACCTAGCAAGTCAAAGTTCTCCCAAAGTGAAGGACTAGGCTAAGTCAGGCTGGAGCTGAATACATTGTATACATGTGCATTTACCTACAGAGAGGCCCTACATCTTTCATCTAATTCTCAAAGAAGTCCACCATCCAAAGAAATATGTACCTGGGTCTTAGTCTCATCTAAGCTCTGTAGCCTTTGATGTAGAGACTCCAACTGTGGTCAGAGCATCATCTCCAGCCCTACATGTGACCCAGGAAGTGACAGAGACAATAATCAGCTCAAAGTCAGGGCTTGGACCAGAAGTTGGTTCAGCAGGTAAAGGCACTTGCCACACAAGTTTGGCAACTTGAGCTCAGTCCCCAGAACCCACGTAAAGGTAGATGGAGAGAACAGTCTCTCTAAAATTATCTTCTGATGTCCGCATGTGTGCCATGCAAAACATACCCACATGTGCACACACACAATAATAAGACATAAAATTTTAATCTAGATCTATGTGTTTATTTTCTGTATGAGTGTGTATGTGTGGGGGCTTATGCATGTCACAGTACACATTTGGAGGTCGGAGGACAACTTGCAGGAGTAAGCTCTCTCCTTCCACCAAGTGGATACCAGGGAACAACTCAAATCAGGCTTGGTGCAAACGCCTTAACCTGTTGGGCCGTCTGCCCATTCCAATAAATTAACAAAAGTCCCGCAGCTTTTGGGTTGGGCTAAGGTTGGAACTTCCATGGCATAGCACTCTGCCTACCTGCCTACTTATCTACCATCTATTTCTCTTCATTTTACTGTGATTTCTGCAGTGCTGTGGAAGGAACTCAGGGCCTTGGGCAAGAGAACACTAGGCAAGTGTTCCATCACTCAGCTCTGTCCCCAGCCCACGTGAACTGACTTTTAACTCACAATCTCAATCTCACACACCAATTCTCCAACCACCTCCTCTCCATCCCAACCTTCCAGGTGCTGCAGTGAAATAACCCCTCAAGCCCAGCCCCCCCCCTCCACTGCCCTTCTTCCCTTACAGCTCATCCCCACTCCTTTCAAGGTCATGGCACAAGATCACTCATCCTCTCTGCTCAGACATCACCTTGCCTGTAAACTGCACTTGGACCAAACGCATCCCTTCTCCTCCTGCTATGCAGCTCGGAGTGACTAGAGAAGACAAACCACACAAAGTGATGTCACCTGCAATTCATGACCACCAGCCTCAAGTACATCCTTCCGGGCCTCTGGAGGTCTCACTGCACCTCCTAAGTCCATTCATTCTCTCACTCTCCAAAGCCGCAATTTGACTTTTTTGTTTTTCTTCAACTCTAAAACCATGGAGGAACCAAAGAGAATGTCCTTCAGATCCCTACTACCACAGGCCCCGCCTGCCATGCCCCTTTTCTGAATCGAAGCCCTCCCTGTGTCCGAGGTCCCATATCCTCACCACTTGATGCTTACATTCCAGCAATTTTCTCCCCTTTCTTCCATCAAGTTTCCACAGTGCCCATGTGCACACCTGAACTCTGGCAGCACCACCCACATTGGTGGAGGGTAACTCCACCATTCAGTCATTCGGTCAAGGGCTATGGCGCTGCCTGCAATGTTCACACTCACACCAGCCTGCCAGGAAATCCCGTCTGCTCTGTCCTCAAAGCTGTCCAGAACCTGATGGCTTCTCACCACTTCTTTGGCCCCCACAGAAATCTGCCACTGTCACCCTTGTCCTGGAAGATGCTGGTAAGCTGTTTCCAAGGTAAATATAAAATAGAAGTCAGATCAGACCCCTGCTCCACGCAGACCCCGACAACAGTGCTGACTGCTTCTTCACTGAGGGCTCTCATGACCCTGACACCGTCTGGCCACACCACACCTGTTCTCTTCTATCCCTCTCCCAGTTCTCTCCCATTCTTTCTGCCCTAGCCCCCACCCAAGGGCTTCTGCAGTGGCTCTTCCATCTTCAAGAAGCTCTTTTCCCAAATGCCCGATGCCGAATCTCTCCATCTCAGGTCTGCAAGTCTTTGCTCAGCTGCCCTTTCTGAATGGGCCATTCACAGTCATACTGGACAATGCACCAGACCTCTGCTCCACCCAGCACCCCCAACCCTCACATCCTGTCCACCTGCCAGCCTTGTACTTAGCTCCTACTGACTGTGCTCATGCTATGTTCCCTGGCCCCTCCTTCCTCCCCGGCCCCCAACAATCCCTTCTTCTCTTTGTTCCCTGAAATAAGCCAAGCACTTGAGACAGTACCTGCTATGTGGCTAGCTAGAGTCCTAACTCAGTGGCAGAGCACTTACCCGGTGTGCGTAAGGCCCTGGGCTTAGTCCCAGCACCACAAAAGGCAAGCCAAAACCCTGTTTCCGTGACTTGCTAAAGTCTAAGCCATTTCCTATCCTCTGAGCATGCAGGTTGTATTTTAAAGATAATTACAGAATTCCTGAGGAGAAAGATGAGCAGCTAAAGGCCATGACCGAGACCAGAACCAGAGAGGCCTCTTACCATCCTTTGCATAGGCCACGCAGTACACAGTGTCTTTGTGTCCCTTGAGGGGCTGAAGTAAGGTGCCATCGGAGGTGTCATAAACCTGTCAAAAGGGGTAAAAATATCGATTATCTATGTGACATCCATTATTCAAAATCTCTGCAGGGTGCTACTGCTATTTTTGTTTTTATAACACAACAGTTGTTGATTTCCTAAATTAGTATCAAGTAGAGACAGCACTACATAACAAGAATGAATATGTCTTATTGCAGGCCCAGCAGGAAATGGAGGGCCAGCTCCATGCTCTGTGTGGCTAGGCACGCACCGCCAATGGTGGAGAAACAGCAACCACACTGCTTTTCACTTGAGGGAAAGCTCTGCAGACTTCACTCATTCTCCCCACCTCCCCACCCAGTCCTGAGGCCTGAACCTGGGGCACTGTACAACGCCGGACAAGCCCTCTGCCTCTGAGCTATATTTACAGCCTCCTTGGCTAGTATTTATTTTGAAACGGTGTTTACTAAATTGCTCAGGCTGGCTCTGAACTTCCTCTGCAGCACAGGCTGGCCTTGAACCTTCAATCCTCCTGCCTCCTCCTCTCAAGGAGCTGAGATTATAAGCCTGCACAACCAGGCCAAGGCAAATTTCACTCATTTCACATGGGCTTGGATGAATGAGCCATCAAGGCAGGCCCTCATTAGCAAAGCCAGCACACGCAAAGAGCTGGTGGACAACATGGTTAACTGTCAGGGCCAACACTGCCACAAATGTCAGCACACACAGATGCATCATACTTGCTACCACGTCTGAAAGTCACAGATCTAACAAACGTGGGGTTTGCAAGTGGGAGAGAGTGTTATAAAACGCAGCTGCAATGTGCATTTAGGGTATTTTATAGTTGTGCAACATAGCTAAATATGTGGAGATGTAAAAAACAGAGCATCTGAGAAATGAGGCCAGAGCTCTCCCACACAGGCAGAACACTGGAGAAGGAAGTCCATGAAGGGAAGTGAAAAGGATCTATGCCGTCTGCCCTGGAAAGAAGCCTGCAGAACCCCTCAAGCACGGCTGTGAGACTGTAAGTTTGCACACAGAACTAGGACACCGTCGTCGTCGTCGTCGTCGTCGTCGTCATCATCGTCGGTCTGTGTATCTAGACGCAGCAGAAAGGACGGCAGCTTCGCGGAAGAAGGTCTATGACAGAGGTTCTCGGTCAAACAGAAGGCGTCTCTGAAGATTAGTCTTATGTACTAGGATAGGTTCCAGAGGGAGCCTGTGTCCTTTGAAACTATGAACAATAGGACAGCATTCATATGGAATTATTTAGGGGCACCCGAGTCCAGAAGTCAAGGTCAACTTTCTGGCTTCTCATGGAAGGACAGCCTTTAGCCTTGTTATTTCACTTTGGTCCAACAAAATATGAACTGACACCCACCCAGTTTCAAAGGCATTTTGATTAATTGTCTGCAACCATTTCATGGGTGTCTCAAAGGGGAAAGACAAATGACTCCAAAGGAGGCATTGTTCACCAGTTCCTATCTGATAGACAGTTTACCTACCTGTTTTAAATACACCATTTCCTTCCTTATTAAAAAGGAATGGCTGGTTTTTCCGCCCTTGCCTTTTTTATCTCAAAAAAGAGGGTCACATTTCAGAGTACTTACAAGAGGGAGGGAGAAAAAAAAAGCACTCAGAATGGAAACTCAGACAAAATCCTACCAGCAATCTGTTTCCTGCAGCCAGAATCAGTTGTGTTCCATCAGGCTTAAATGCGAGGTCGTAGATACTAACAGGAGACAAGGCAAAAAGACAATTAGGAACCGAAACGATGAGGTCTGCTAATGGCCAGGAAAGCAAACTTTATTTCCATTATGAAACACTGTGTGTGTGCCGGGGCGGGGGATGGGGGTGTGTGTGTGGTAATAATAGCTAACAATTGCATCTGGTTGCAAATTCCACTCAACAACCACACCTTGGCAGCCCATTCAATCATGATCTGCTCGGTAGTCAGCTCCGTGATGGTTTCCTCTCATCCAGAAGCCAGAAATGATTCAAAGGGTCAACAGCTGAGAGCACAGACTCTGCCAACCATGCCACGCAAAGGCGGGACAGCTACCCAGATATTTACCAAGTACCTGTTAGGTACAGGGCACCAACAGACATGGGGAGCTTGGCAGAGTCACTCTCTACCCTTCAGGAATGTCTACTTGAATGGGAACGTATGAAGCAGACACACTGGCCAATGACTCCTGTGGTACCAACTTCAAAGAATAGACTTTTCTAAGTGATGACATGTCAGTGAAGCATGGCATCTTTTTGCTCTCATACTGATATGCATGTAGCTGTATTTTATAACCAAGGCCCTCTTATAGTGGATGAAATAATGAGGAATACTATGGTGAAGGAGCCGTACAGAAAGTGCACTGCAGCCGGGGGGTGGTGGAGCACCCCTTTGATCCCAGCACTCGGGAGGCAGAGACAGGTGGATCTCTGTGAGTTCAAGGCCAGCCCGGTCTACAGAGCGAGGTCCAGGACAGCCAGGGCTACACAGAGAAAAACCCTGTCTCGAAAAAAACAAAAAACAAAAACAAAACAGGGCTGGAGAGGTTAAGAGCACTGGCTGCTCTTCCAGAGATCCTGAGTTTAATTCCCAGCAACCACATAGTGGCTCACAATCATCTACAATGAGATCTGGCGCCCTCTTCTGGCCTGCAGGCATACATGCAGGCAGAACACTACAATAAATCTTTTTTTTAAAGAAACACACACACACACACACACACACACACACACACGCACGCACGCACGCACGCACGCACGCACGCACGCACGCACATACACACATGCACGCATGCTTGGGGGGAAACCACCTCTGTAATGAACACACGAACTTTTTCCTTTTATCAGTATTCCCTGACAGCAGAGAATAAAAGTGATTTCCACAGCATTCCCATGTCATTTAGAGGTGATTCACAGCACAGTGGTGGGTCAAGTTCCCATGCAGACAGACATTATGCTGTCTAAAAGAGAGAACCCTGGGCTGGAGAGATGGCTCAGAGGTTAAGAGCACTGGCTGCTCTTCCAGAGGTCCTGAGTTCAATTCCCAGCAACCACATGGTGGCTCACAACCATCCATAATGAGATCTGGTGCCCTCTTCTGGTGTGTAGTCAAAAACACTGTATAGACAATAAATAAATAAAAAAAATATATATTAAAAAAAAAAAAAAAAAAAGAGAGAACCCTGAGCAGCTGTCGGTCTGGTACCTTTGGGGTTCCTGAAACAACTCTCCCATGGACATGAAAGGACAAACTGGACTCTGCTTGCAGACAACACCATGGTTCAGGCTGGGCAGGAGCCTCATACAACCAACTAGTAAAGGGCCTCTGAAGCCTGGGCTCCTAACCACCATACTGCACTGCCTCTACTCTCTTGGATTGCTGCCAAGTACATCAAATGTTTCCCTGAATGTTTTTCCAGTGGCTGACATTCATTGAGCACACATGTTACTGTATGGAGGATACAGTTTAAATGCTCCCAAGCCCACAACTCCAAGCCTATATTGCAGGTAAGAAACTACAAAGTTAAACAACTTGCTTGAAAGTAAACTGCTTTCAGTTTAGAGAAGTGAAGCCAGGATTCCAATCCCGGCAGCCCAGCCTCAGAGCCCATGTGTCAACCTTCCCTCAGGCCTTCATTATTGCTGTTAGTATATATCATGGTTGATGAAGTAATTCACAATGGTTTTCTTACCTTATCAGAAGTACCCCCAAAGAATCATCATTTACTCAAGGCATTCCATGTAGAATTTGGAAAGTAACTTACAAATAATAATTGTGTAGATGGTGCAATATGTTTACATATATAAATATATAATATGTATTGCAGAAAGCTAGTTAACGTGTCTATCAGCTCAACGATTTATCATTAAGGCAGAGACATTAAAATCTACCCATTTAGTCATTTTGAAATATACAATATGTAACTGTGGCCCTCCTGAGGCTGCCCAATTGTGCTCCTCCACTCTAGCTGAAACCCAGCGCCCTCTGGTCACCCCTCCCTTTCTCCACCCTCTTGTCTGCAGTTTCAGTATTATTTTATTTACTTCTGTGTCTTTGTGGGGGGGGGCATGAGGAGAGTCAGAGGACACCTTTCAGGAATCAGTTCTCGCTTTCTACCTTGTTGAGGCACCGTGTGGTGTATTCCACCGTGTGGTATATTCCACTGTGTGGTGTACTCCAGGCCAGGAGCTTCAGGTGATTCTCCTGTCTCACCTCCCATCTCACCTCAGGAGCTCTGGGATTATAGATGTGTATTACCAAATTCTTTACATGGATTCCAGGGATCACACTCAGGCCATCAGGCTTGGGTCGTGAGCACTTTTATCTGCAAACCCTCTACCAGTCCTTATTTGTTTTTTTGAGACCCAGCTCTGTATATCCCTGGCTGACCTGGTCCTAGCTATTTAGCTCAAGCTGGCCTCAAACTCCAGGCAATCCTCCCATCTCAGACTCTGAAGTGCTGATATTATAGGCAGACATGTAAGGACGCACCTAGCTTCATACCCTCAGCCTCTGGATCCGCCCCTTCTATGCATCTGAAGCACCCTTTCTATGTCTGTCTACTCAGATTCTACACACATGACATTATACTACGCCACGGGCTACTGACTCCTGGAAGATTCCTTCAATAAAAACTCTTTACACTTACTAACAGTTGAGAGTTGTGACCGGGAAAGCTTATGTTACCCTACAGGGACATACAATAGCAAACGGAGCAGACTGGGCAGGCCCACTGAGGAAACAGAAGTACATATAGAGAAGCTGTCCTCTGTTGATAACTGGCTGACAGAGGCTGAGCAAAGGTAAGCCTGTCTGGCTTTCCAGCTTGGCATAATGCATAGAATTAAATCCTGGCCCAAGTTCTGCATTGCTCTTCTTCACTGTTATGTGGTAACAGGCCTGGGCTTCCTTGTTTCAAATGTCCTTGACATGCGTCACATTCAAAGCAAGTGGCAGACTGTAAAGCAGAGGGGAACCGGGACCAGGAAAGCTGACCTATCTGAGCTTCACTCTTATCTATAAAACAAGGTAGAAAGCTATCCTCCTAACACCAGGGGTCATGGGCTAGCCTTCCATAAAGTGCCTAGCATCTGCATACCTTTATGATGAGCCATTAGCTTGAAATGGGTTTGTACCTTTCATCTAGTCCTTGGCCTGTATACATCTGAGCCAGTCATAATGATTCTCAGACCTCTTCTCCAAGGGTTAGCTGTGGCTGAATTGTTTTGTTTATGTTGGTTTTGCTTGCTTGTGGGGGCAGGGTCTTCCTACTCTGGCCCAGGCTGACCTAGAACTCCTTTGCAGCTTAGGCTAACCTTGAATGCTTGGTGCTCCTCCTCCTCCTCCCAAATGCTGGAATTATAGATGTGAACCCCTCACCTGCATTTTGTTGTTGTTGTTTTGGAAACAGTCTCATTTAGCTCAGTCTGGTCCCAAACTCACTGTGCAGTTTTGTTTTGTTTTGTTTTGTTTTTTTAGATTTATTTATTTATCTTATGTATATGAGAGCTCTGTCTGCATGTACAACTTTATGCCAGAAGAGGGCATCAGACCCCAATATAGATAGTTGTGATCTACCATATGGTTGCTGGGACTAGAACTCAGGTCCTCTGGAAGAGGAGCCAGTGCTTTTAATCGCTGAGCCACCTCTGCAGCCCAGCCTTGAACTTCTAATCCTCCTGCCTCCACTACTCAAGTGCCAGGATTATAGGTATGTGCCACCGCTCTTGCTTCAGACCCTTTTTATTACGTTTATTTATCTCTGTGGGGAGCACACAAATGCCATGGTACACGTGTAGTCAGAGGACAGCCGACAGGAGTTGGTTCTCTCCTGTCACGTGGGTCCCAGGGATCAAATTCAGGTCATGTGACTTAGCAGCAAGCACCTTTACCCACTGAGCCATCTCAGCATTAAGTGTCTCATTTGGGCTAAGCCTAAACAATCCTCTCAGATGTGAAAGTTCACTTTCTGGATGTCCTACAGTGCTTTCTTAAATTACAACATCTAATTTGTGATTATGAGTCACCCAACATGGGTGCTGGGAACCAAACTTGGGGCCACCGGAAGGAAAAGCAATCAGCAATCGCTCTGACTGCTGAGCCATCTCTCCAGCCTGATTTGCCCCAATTTAACTCCTGCTGGACTTGGAACCTAAACACCTCAGTTTCACTCTCATGCACACAGACTTCTATATTTGACTGTTACATAATACGCCTTCTTAATACAATCATGCAACTTGAGGGCAATGACCAAGCTTTACATTGTATGTTAGACCCAGGGGCCTGACAAGTCCTAAATATACTGATCATAACTGGCAACCTACCAGGATTTTATGTTTAACTCCACCCCCAGGCTTGAATGATATCACATCATCACAGAATCCCCAAACTGGGAAGCATTCAGACTTTGTCATGGAATCTAGCACCCCACCCAGGCCATCTAGCTGCAGCCAGTACACTCGAGCCTTGTTGTCCACTGGCAGTCTGTGCTACCATGCCAGGCTCTCTCCCAACTTGTCCTCTTTTAGGAAATGGATAAACTGTCAAACCTGCATGATCAGATTTCACTGCTGAGAGATGAGAGGTGAGCCCTGCCAACTGTCCTCCACATACTGAAGTTCCAAGGTGCTCTTCAAACCCACCACAAGCTACACATGCTACCCTGCTTAACGCTTGGGGGTTTCGGGTTTCGGTTTTGTTTGTTTTGTTTGTTTGTTTGCTGTGCTTAGATGAAACTCAAGGCTTCCCTCCACTTTTTTGGAGACGAGCTCTCCAATAGACTGGAAATCTCCTAGTCTTAGCTTCCTGAGTAGCAGGGATTTGCAATCTCAGCTAAATTATATCACTTCATTAAATTTTTAATGTGGTGCTAAGAATGCTGGGCCTCACACGATGGGCAATCTCTCTACCACTGAACCACACCCCTAGCTCCCTCAATCAATCTCAGAATCCTTCAATGCTAGTTAGCCTGCCTAGAATAAGATGGGCCAGCCTAAAAAGGCACTGTGCTTGAGATGAACCCAGAGCAGCATATTTAAGGGAGAAAGAAAACTAGGAGTTCAGAAAAGAAAAAAAAA
>CABHPH010121817.1:2069-21716 GCA_902168325.1 Peromyscus nudipes
TATCTATCTATCTATCTATCTATCTATCTATCTATCTATCTATCTATTATTTGCCTCTTGACCTGCCTTAGTGAGCTTGCCTTTTGAGCACTGTAATTGCAAGTTAAGCATAGGTGTGACTAGCTGTTTAATTCAGATAGGAGTTGTTATGGAACAGTAAGAAATTGCATTTCTAGACAGAACTCAAAGTAATCCATGGTATTTTCATGTTGTTGTCATGCTTCTGGGGCTCTGCAGCAAAGCTGGGATAGGAAGGCTGGAAGCTGAGCATGGACAGACATGTGGATGCATCTGAGGTTGTCTGACAAGAATAATAGTGTCTTTATCCCACAAACCAGTGTCTGCTGGGATCTAAGGCAAGGCAATTTTCTATTAGCGTTGTTGTTCAAATGACAAACAAATGTAAAATTAGATTTTAAAGCTGATATTACCTGAATAGGCTTAAGCTTTTTTTGATATTATTTTGAAATAGGTTTCCCCACCATTGTCTGCTGTGAACTAAATCTGTACTTTAAAAAAAAAAGGCTACCACGATGCTGAAAATTGATGAATACCTGCTTTTGTTGATCTAGATACTCTGCATTCAGAACCAAAGTATGTTTAACCACAAACAGACATAATTTTCTTGGTTCTATGAGCCACAACTAAAAAAAAAATCAATGCTTCTATAAACTTAATAAAAATTGGCTCAAGGCACATTTTCTGCTATTGAATTCTAACATCAGTGCTTTTTTCCAGCAGAAAGAACTTCCAGGAGACTAATTCTATCTGCTTTCTTTTGATGTGAACACAGTTGTCAAAATGTAAAATGAACTCTTTTAGGAAAAAAATTAAAAACAAGTACACTACAATATTATGTATTTTTCAAAACCCATAGTACTGCTCAGTGTAAAGAATGAATCCTGATAAGGATGTGTTAGTACCATTGGCTCATCAATTACAATATACATACAAGAAATTAGTGATAGGAAGAAGTACGGGAAGAGGTGCAGAGTCCACAGGAATTCTCTGCATGTTACTTCACTTCCCCCCTGCAAACCTCACCCTGCTCTAAAAAGTGAGCGTAAAATCCTTCTCTTGTCATTGAAAGGTCACCAAGTTTACTCATTCTTGGAACTATTAGTATTTAAACTCATGATACAGAGAATCATTATGACTATGGCAATCCACTGGCCCTGTGATTTCTATCCCAATAGACACATAAAAGATATTAATTAAAAACTATTAAGATATTAATTAAAAATTAAAAGACATTAATTAAAAGTTGATTCTTAGATAACTTTTTTTTGCCTCAGGGTTTATCATTGCCTTTAATTTACTACTGTGTAATATGGCTTCCAAAAGGAAAGTATTGGGTATAGCATTTCTGAGAATTCATTATTATGAAATCATCATTTTCCTGAGGATGAAAACTTGCCTAGGTAGAGGACACCTGAGAAGGTCATGTTCAGGAGCATCGTGGGAGACACGTGACTGATTCTGTCAGGATGGCTTCACTTCTATCTGTGAAAGGACACATGGTTCAAGAAGGCGTGTTGATTCTCTGTGGTCCCCATACGTCCAATCACCTGCCAAATGACTGGTGGCTCATCTGACTCTGGGACGATTTTGACAAGAGACTCGGAATGTCGATAGTTTCACTTCTTCTCTAGTTAGTGAACTTGAGACTCGGATTCAGAAACTAGACCCTCACTAGGACTCTGCTTCTATATACTCTGTTCTTTTGGGTCCCCTGCCCCTGAGCTCCTTGCCATGTTCTGTTTGGAAAGCCAAGTTTTAGCTTTGCCACTCCCTTCAGTGTCTGAACCCTGGCACTCCGTGAGTGTCTCTCAGATGAAACCAGTGGTTTGCTTGTTAGCAGCCTTCTCTGAAAATGTCTGTGTGTGTGTGTGTGTGTATGTGTGTGTACATGTGTTCAGGGATGCATGTGCAATTGTGTGCCATTTTGTTATGTGGAAGCCAAGGACTGATGTCAGTTTTCTTTCTTCAATGCTCCACCTTAATTTTTAAGTCAGTCTTTCACTGTATCTGGGGCTCTGTGATTTGGCTTGACTGGGAGGCCAGCAAGCCCCAGGGATTCTGCTTCCCCACCCAGTACTAGCCACTATGGCTAGCTTTGTGTGGGCACTGGGGACTGAACTCTGTACAGCAAGCACTTTACCCACTAAGGTTTCGCCCCAACCTGAAAAACCTAGTTCTTAAATGTCTGAATTCTTATTTGTGTGCTGTACAAACTTCTCTAACCTATTACTCTCCTCTCTGATGGATGCCAGATTACTTAGGATCCCAGTGACCCTACACAGGGCCTCAGTGATTGCTGGGTTGTGGGGGTCCCCGCAATCAGCACAGCTGGCAGGGAAATGATCCGGGTGAGGTAAGAAGAAAACTGGGTTCAGCATGACTCAGTTAGCCACGCTGGTTCACACTTCCGGAGTCTGATGCCAAGTAGTTTATTTTTTACATACTTAAACACAGTAAAACTTTGGAAAAAGGTTTCCTTGTGACAATTACTACAATAAAGCTTTAGGCATGGCTGCATCGACACTCCTTTGCAAAGCACCTGTGAGCTTTACCACACAGTGGGTTCTACTGACTGAGAAGCCGTACTCAGGATAAGGGCCTAGGGAGGAAGGGTTTGCAATAAGCACAAGGATGGGTTCCACTGATTGAGAAACAATGCTCAGGATTCTGGGGTCTGGTTCCATGGACCAGCAAAAGATCACCAGGTTATTAAAAAAACACCCACTCCAGCCTTCCAGGTGAACAGGTGTCAATTTCTTCCACTGAAGAAAAAAGCCTGTGTGTTTAACAATTCCAGTTTGGCTAGTGAGTACATGGACCTTATGTCCTTCTACACCGGATGTGCTTGGGTCTGTAAAAATAAAAAAAAAAAATCATGATTTAGGGCAAAGCACTAGATTTGTAAGTTTTAGAACTCAAACTTATTGGTCATTTAGCAGTTTGCCTTCTTGGAAACCGACTTAAATTAAAAAATTTTCCCCTGAAATTAGAATTTAATTTGCATTAAATTACATGTAATTTAGATGCATACATTTAAAGAGTTACACCCCAATTAGCTCTGACAAATTGATGTACACATATGATAGCTCACATCTTCATCAAGATAGAGACCGGTTTCACCACTGCGCGCATCCCCTCTCCCTCTGGACAGTCCACTCTCTGCTCCCTCGTGCAGCTATGGCCCGGCCTGGATCCCTATCACTGTACAGCCGCTCTACAGTCTGTCCCTAAGTCTCACAAATGAACATTATCCAGCCAGAATGACGTTTTTTGAGAGTCATCCCCACTGTTGCATGTTTTAGCGGTTTATTTTGAAAGAGGTGGACGTTCCTCAAGTGTGCCTTAGTAGTATCAGCACACACTTGCCACTACGTACATAGACTTGGAAACGAGAGGTGGTAAATCCAGCCTACCTTTTAAAAACGAGATTTAGTTTCTTAAAATTCTTTATTTAAAAAATGATAGTACCAAAAGGAACACACTGCGTGGTCAGTACAACAGTCCCCCAAATGATCTGTTTCCCTGCTTCGACCATACTTTTTGTCATGTGTTTATTGGGTGGATAGGAGGTCCTGAAACTTGTTTTGTTGGATTGGGATGTGAAAGTAGAGAAATCATGGAAGTTGAATAAACCTTAGTTTATTCCAATGAAGAAGGGGAACTATTTATGTATTGTTTAAAGGGAAAAACTTGGGTTTACTTCATACTCAAGTTTTAGGAAATTATTTCCCAAGGTGTATAGAATAAAATTTAAGCACTATGCTAATAATATAAACACTACTGAAATATACAGGTTGGAAATTAAAGAGTTGCTGGTCGGTGGTGGCACACACCCTTAATCCCAGCACTTGGGAGGCAGAGCCAGGCAGATCTCTGTGAGTTCCAGGTCAGCCTGGTTTACCAAAAAAGAAAAAAAAATTAAAGAGTTATACAATATATTCTTCTCCAAATCTGATTGGCATCTATTGCTCCTGGAAACCCAATAAATGAAAATAATTGCTTTCAATGTATTCATGGCTTCCATTCTTTTAAAAAATTTTGCTGTATGAATATACAATAATTTGCTTATCTGTTCAGTGGACACGCTTTCAGATGCTTCTAGTTTTTACTTATTGCAAATAAAACTGGTATAGCATTTATGTACAACATTTTGTGGCCATATGTTTCTATTCCTTTGCATGAATACCTAGAAATGGAATTGTTGAGTCACACTATAGGTGTGTGTTTATCATGATAAAACCTTCCAATCTGCTTCCCAAACTAGTTTAATCACTTTCCTTTCTAACCAGCAGTTGAGAGCTCTGGTTTCGCATTGCTCTGCCAGTACTGGGTGGTATCAGTGCTTTTCATTTTAGCCATTTTTTGTAGGCATGGAATGGAATTTCTTTGTGGCTTTAATTAGCGTTTATTTTTTTGATGACTAGTCATGTTGAATGCTTTTTCATATACATATGGACTATTTATAAATCTCCTGTCAAATGAGTACCGAAGTCTTACTCATTAGACATCATTACATGTTTGTTTTCATTTCTGAATAGTAAATGTTTATATATCTAGGAATTTGTATGTATCAAATATATTTTCACATGTACGTCAAGAATGTTTTCTTCTGGTCTGCTTTCTCACTGATGACTTTGGGTTAGTAAAAGCTTTTACTGTTGATGAAGTATGTTTCTTTTTTCTCTTCAGAATGAGTGCATTTATTTGCCCTACAAAATCTTATCCTCCTTCAAAATCCAAAAATTATTTTTTTCTTTCAAGGATACACATTATTTTTAATAGCTTTAGAGATGTTTAGTTCTCATGTCCTGGTGAGTAGTCTTGACTTACTATTTGTTTATTGTATAAGGCAAAAGCTGAAGTTCAGTTTTTCTTTATCGATATTGAATTATTGGGGGTTGACTTGTGCTATCCAAACAGGAAACAAGTTTGGAATGCTGCATGGTGGCAGAATGCTTGCTTAGCATGTGTAAGGCCTTGGCATTCAATTCCTAGCGTAGACAAGGTGGGGAGCGAGAAATAAAAGAAAGAAAGAACATACAGACCAACAGTTTAAAAGCCAGCATATCAGTTGATGTCTATCATAAAGCTGTTTGGCTATGCACCCACATTTTGATATGAGGCAGTTATAATTTATAAGCAGCAGACCCAAGTGGAGAGTAAAAAGTCAACTACTGATTCTTTGGACTTGAATTTAGAACAAAGAAACAACTAAAAACTTGTTGTGAGGACTAGAGTGAAAACTCACACGAGCATTTCATTTTCTAGCTTCCTTCTCAGACAAAAGAGCACCAATCACAGCACAGAAACCCCAAACCCAACATGGTTCCTCGGGGTTTCATGATAGGTTGCAGAGTCTGCATCACTGCCGGCTTTGCACCTGTTTTATGTTCTGCCTTTACTCGTAGCCTGTGACAGAGCTCCTTGTTCACGTCAGTGCGCCAGTTCCCCAGCACAGTGCAGAAGCACAAATTTCAGCGCTACTTAGTTCAACAGATGGAAACCCACCTCGAAGATGTTTAAGACAAACAGGATTGGGTCTGATTATGTAGCTTGAGAAGTCCAAAGACTAGGTTTGCTTTCAAAACATAAGGTGAAAATTGTTTTGGTAAACATTTTAATAGTGAAAGTAGTCTAATGCTATCATTCCATCAAGCTATCACATATATGTATATGTATATAATTTTCATAATTTAAAAATATCCTATAGCAGTCAAAGTCAGAAAAATTGCCTAAAACATGTAGTAAATGAAATTTGTATTAGTTTTCTATAGAGTTTTCTGAAACCTGAAAAAAAGTATCCCATACCCTAATTTGTTAACACAAATTACCAGTATTTTCTTTTCTACTTTAAATTGCAATATAAACATTAGTGAGTTTGCTTTAGTGGATATTTATGCAGGGTTTTCATGAAACGGGGAGACAGAGAAGAGATGGTGTTAGACAAATGACCTCTGTGGTCCAGGCGCAACTCCAATCCTTGCGTCTCTTCTGAGGTTATGACCATCTCTTGTTCATTTTGACATTCAGAGAGTTGGCACATCTCTGGCTTTCTTTGCTGCTTGCGAAAAGCTGAGGTGGTTGAAAAGCGAGGGTGACTGCCTTCCCAATGGCTTTTCGATCTGTCCTCCTCGGTGCTGTGCAGAGCTGGAGCCACATAGAGGAGGAGCTCCTTGGCATTGTGCGGCAACCCCCCCCCCTCCGCACCCTCCCTCCCGGCCAGCGCTGAATTCGCAGATCTTGGTTGCCACGCTCCTGCTCCTTTACATTTTCCCTGCTTCTCATTTCGCCAGCAAACGAGGTAGCTGTAGCCACAGATAGACTTTTTCCTTTTTTCTTCTTCCCTCCTCCTACCCCTCCCTAGACCTCTCTGGGCTTTGACGTCATGTGTGCTCCTTTCAGTTGCCATAGCAACCCCATTCCCCAAGCCCTCTGTCCGTCTCCTCTGGTAGGCTCCACAATGGTACAGGCAGCCTCCCGCTGCACAATGGTTTCCAGGCAGTGAGAGAGGGTGATTCAGCAAGCCACTCTTCTCTTCCAACCGCCCGTCTCTTTTTATTTTTATGGGAGTGGGTGGTGCTTCATATATTATATGCTTACTTTTTTTTTTTTCTATTTTCGTTTTTTACAAATTTCCTTTCTCTTCCTCACTCCTCAATTCCCAGGGGCTTGAGTGAGCTAAAGATTGGATCTTCTTGGAAATCACCTGCCTGTTATTATTTTTAAACAATCTCCACACCTCCAAAGACTCTCCTCCTTATTCCGGTTTGGAATGTGGCTAATGAAAACCCAGTAGGGAGGATTTCTGAGGCAAGCATCCGGACCAAGATCCTAGTTCTCAGGCACGGAATGGTAGGTGACTCCTTGCTCATTTTGGGTTCTAACCTGTTTTGGGAGGGTGGGTGATATCTGTCATCGGTCTTGTGGGATGGGAGAGAGCATGAGAAAGTAGGAAGCGATGGGGTTGGAGGGCCAGTTTAACGAAACGTACTGTCACTGAGGCAAGAAGACCTTGGCATTTTACTCTGGGCATCCTCTTCTCAGACGGAGGAGTGAAGAGTGCTAGAAGGTGGTCAGACCATTATTATTGTGACCCGGCAAAGCAGAGTAAGAGAAATGCACACATGACGGTGGAGAGAGAGAGGGAGAGAGGGAGAGAGGGAGAGAGGGAGAGGGAGAGAGAGAGAGAGAGAGAGAGAGAGAGAGAGAGAGAGAAAGAGGCTTGTTTAGAAGTGTGGCTCTCAGTTTGAAAAATGCTATAGGTCTCATAAGATATTTAAAAATGTCATTAATACACATAAATTTTATTTCCAGACAGGTTTGACTTTAAATATTCTGAAATATATTCATACAGTTTATATATGTATATATACATACATATACATACACACACACACATATATATAGCAAACTAATGATCCATATATATCACAAACTAATGATGTTCCTCTTGTAGAAAGACTCTGAGCTAAATCTGCAGACAGGAACACAGAACAGGGGCTTGACCAGGGAAAGAGCAAACATTGGCACCGCAGCTATGTAGGTAAAGGTCCCTTTAAGAAAGTGATCGCCCAGTCACAGCAGGCAGCATTTTTCTATGGCAAGGTTCCCAGGTATTCTGTGCTGAGATACTGTGTCCCCTAGAAATGTCAGAGCATTTTCAGAAGAAACAAATGCTGTCATTGGGAAAGAGCTTGGTGATACAGTTTTCAGAATTTATGTGTTCGCTCCTTCAGCAGAACAAGTGTGGTTTATCGGAAAGCCTTCAAGTAAATCAGGTTATGGATATTTCAAGAAAATTATATGTATACATTATGTATATTCCTTTCTTTTCCCTCAAACATTTAAATATAGAGACCAAGATGCTGCTTTGACTGCCTTATGCAGATAACTTTCAAGGGCATTGCAATCTGGCCATAGAAGAGAATGGCTTATCCCAGGGCAGCAGGCTCTGAAGCAGCCACAAGGTTGTTTACATGGTCTGCTTTTGCTGCAGAGCAATGTGTCTGTGTGACAGCACTGGTGATAACTTTCCCGAGCACAGGCTAAGTCATATGGGACAGGCCACAGTTGGCGGGGAAGGAATGTGGGTGTTAGATGGACCAGGCATTACCTGCCCAATTTCTCCCCCTTTCCCAACGCTACTATTGTCAATCCTGGAAGGTCCTGCAGAATGCTGATCAACATATTTAAAATGGTTGCGGTAATGGCCATTTCTCTCAGAGAGGCTTCAGTAGACATCTGTCCTCAGCGGGCATGTATGTTTTAGTACAGCCAGCCATGCTCATGAATGAATTCACGAGCTTCCAACTCCACTTTGGAATCATTGGGTTTTAGGGCTGGACGGTTTGATATAGCAGTCTTGCTGCTTCTCCTTTCTTTTTTAAAACCTTGATCTTACCCTTAATATTGACACAAAGTATTGGATTCGTTTGTTTATCTACCAACATTAGAAGGGATTGTCTCTTTCCCCACAACAGGACTTGAAAAGCAGATGAGAAAGGTGGAATGACCTTAAGTATGAGTTTCCAGCGTCCTTAGTGGCTTCTCCTTCCCTCCTGCCACTAGGAGCTTTCATTTGTGGGGCTCTGGTTTCTGCAAAATCTTTGCAATTGTAGTGAAAGAGATTCCAGGTGATGGGGAAGCCAGAGCTCCCCGGGGAGTGGCAAATTCAGCTGCCTCCAGCTGCCTACTTGCTGCCCCCCAAAACAGTATCTGCTGGGAGAGGGTGTGTGCTTGCATGCCGGAAGAGGGTGATTCTGAGCAGATCCCACAGGGACTGAGTGTGTTCTCACTGTGACTGTGACTGGCGCATCTGCAGCTAGTACTACAGTATCTTCGTGCGTGGTGGAGATGGTCCAAGGTTAAGAGGAGAGCTGATCATAGATGCTATAAAAATATATAAAATACAGTTATTTTAAATCTACAGCAAAACTCATTCACTGTCAGCGTATGCTACATTAGAAGCAAACAATGTGTGCCCAGTACAAGTGTTCAAAGGTACATATGTATATTGAAAGTTATATTAGAGTCTCATGGCAATGAATCTGTCTCTTTGAATATAAGCTTAGCTACAAAGTTTTCCCATCCTGATGATAAAAGATAAAGACCAATTGAGGTTCCTTGTTTGTTGGACTCAGGGCCAGGCATTTTTCCTTCTTGCTCTAGAGCTGAACTCAGGTCTTATGTGTAGCTAGAGGATGGATGTGGAGTGGAATTGTTGTGAGTAAACCAAACAAATCTTTGGTTGCTCATCGGAAAAATGGGGTGCTAGCAAAGAAGGAGATTTCCTTTGAAGATCTCCATATGAAGCGAACATGTCTTCACTTAGAGGATCTCACCCTCCCTTCCTCTTGCTTCCTCTAAGATTCTTTTCAAAGCTCCTGCTGGGCCTTGTGGCGGTCTTGCTTAGAGGGATGCAGAAGTGTCCAGTGACAGGAAAGGAGTGCAGTGCTCTATTAGCTTCGGGCTGGCTGAGCACTTCCCTCCACACATGCAGCTGTTAGGCACCTTCTACAGAGCACTGAGGACGCATAGGGAAAGGGGGCCTCCGGACTCCTGGGAGAGGAGCTTTATCAGTCAATATGAACAAAATCCATCTGTTTCTTCGGTGTATTGAGGTTGTTTGTTGCATTACATAATCCTGAGCACTGTGCAGCTGATACTGATAAGACGGCTTGCTGCATATTGCTTGAAGAGGACTGCCTTTCAGAACGGGAACTTGTGTTTTCAGACACCCATTTCTCCATATGTTTTCACACGGAAGTTCTAGTATTTTGAGAAGATTTTTTTCCCCTTGTTTTGAGTATAGTTCAACCTCATGAGCAAATTAAGGTGAAGAAAGAAAACTTAAAAAATCTATATATTTGAGGACTATTGGTTCCCCTATACTTAATGTAGAAAAATTTCTTTTTTTTTCTTTTTTTTTTTTTAATAGAGAATCTTGGTAAAAATGAGTGGAGACACTGGGTAACACCGCAAAACCCATGAATGAAACCTGTGTTTTTGAAAGCGGGCTCTGAACACCGCTGTTTTCAGCAAGGGATCTTGTAGTTTGACATTTCGGACACCCAGCAAGCCACTTTAGCTTTCCTCACCATTCTTAGCCCTAGTGCCCACAAGATACAAAACCCACAGGCTCAAGAAATTAGTGCTGGGGGGAATGGAAATCTGAGTTTTGTGAAGAAAACAAACGACAGAAGGCTCCTGCAGAAGTGTTCTGATCACAGCTGCTCACACGCCCTGAGTGGTGTGCAGGGGGAAGGCGCCGCCACGGTACAGGGCAGCAGGCATTGCCAGGCAGCCTGCACAGCGAGAGACAGGACCCCAGTGATTCCTCACCTCACCCCTCCTCCTCCTCCTTTAACATCAGGAACAAGACAAAACATAAGCAATGGAGACTTAAAAACACTACAAATTCACGTCAGCGGGTTTTCCTCTCAGAAATTAAACCGAGTCCCGGTTTGTGGCTAGTGGCCTGCTTGGATGCACCAGGTGCTTCCTGAGTGTGGGATATTGGGGTCATTGTGCTCCTTCTGTGTGGAAATGGGACCCGGAACTATGGAGTGTGAAGGGAGGTCCCCAGGTCTGCTTACTTGGCTGTGTTTATTTCGTGTCTATACGAGGAGGCTCCCTCTGCATACTGATCACCACACAAAACAGTGATCTCCTGTGCCTTCAGGTCTGTCTTGCTCAGTCTAGCACACAGTAGGTATCTATGAAGTGAGAAGTGCTGTGGGTGGAAGAGAGGGAGATGAGAACACAAAGTTTCAGCCATTGGAGTCGATGCTCAGTGAGGATGGGATAGTTTGATGGTCAGTGCAACAGAACTGACGAGGAAGATGCTCCACTCTGAAATGGTGATACAGGACAAACGAGACCGTGCTGGGATGTTGGAAGTAGCTGAGTGAGTGGTGGTGAGAAAGGTATTCCTAGAAATCACTGGCAGACCCTCGCCAGGGGTGAGACTCTTATTTGACTAGAAAAGGAAATTACTTCAGGATTTGATAAGGTGAAAATTAAGTTCGTGGTTTATCAATAGGTAGAAAATTGAAAACTGGCATAGGCCTTGAGAATCTGGTCTAGACTAATACAGCAATAAGGATAAAGTGCAGGTCTGTAAGATCGGATTACTGCAGACCAACATAAGCCTAGTTTTATGTGTCAGACCTCAGAGGGTTTTACCTTTTCTCCTTTTTGTTGGTAAGCATGTAGCCATTGTTCCTGTGAACTCTACTGTAAAATGAAGACTGTCTTCCAGTGGAGGCCAAGCTGATGTGTCTCACAACTAAGCCCACAGTTAGAAAAGCAAATATCCTAGCCAGTCAAATAGTTACTAATTGGGTTTTATGTTCAGATTTTAAAAACATGTAGCTGTTCTGCTCTGGACACCAAAGTTCCTTTGTTTGCAACCAATTCTAACAGAAGTTATTACCTCAAATAACTGATGTCATCTCCCTGCTCCTTGCCACATAGGAAAATTGTTTTACTGTATTTGATGTTAGTATTTGTTTTAATAGTGCAAATGAAGTTAAATGTGGAATCTTCAGATTGAACTGACGTATCATTTTGCTCTGATTTTAGGCTAGTGTGAGAACACCACCGGCAGGACCCTCTCAGATCTTGGTTATGGCAACTCACACAAGAAGCTGTTGAATTCGACCCCTTTCCTATAGATGAGAAACCACACAAGCAGTGGTGAGTTGAAAATCTACAAATATTCCTTAGTAGAACATTTATTGTCAACATGACCAACTTACCTATCACATATTGTCTCATCTATGGATCTGAAGAAACACTGCTCCAAATGGTGTCAATCTAGGTAAAAATCAATAGGAAAGAGCGTGTACAGTAGTTGGTGGTGTGGTCATTCTAATGCCTCTTATAATTCTGTGGTTTTGAGATATACCATGATATCATCTCCACGAGCCATCCCGGTCTACATAGGAAGGCTTCAGCTAATAACATCATGTTGTAGAGTAACAGCTGGGTAACATTTTAAGTCGTATTTTTAGTTTGTAGCATGCTGCTTCATTATTAAACTCCTTTAGTGGAAAAATTGGTCCTGAGCTAAATTAAAATGCTTAATTCCTTTCAGAACCACACACACACACACACACACACACACACACACACACACACACACATGCACCGCATACACACCACACACACATACCACACCCCCACAACCCACACCCCCACTCACACACATTGTTTAGCTCTTTAGGCACATAGAAAGGACAACTCCATCACATTTGTGGACATTTTAATCTACAAATCCATTTGTTCATGATAAACAACATTAACGATATACCTAGCTGCTCTGCCTACTTAGAATAATTTGGAAAATGTATTATTTTATAAGAATACCAGCACACCTAAGCAGAACGCCTTTAAAGTCAAATCTTGATGCTCGATAGCCACCAGAGTCAGCAGGTAATAAACCACGGTGGAGATGAACAAGCTATATTCTGTCAAGTAACATCTGTGAGAAGCAGAATGCAGTGGTTGTGCCCGTAAGACTCGGAAAGGAAGCTATTGGTGCTGGCGATCGATATCTCACTTTCATTTGCTTGGTGGCTTCTTTGTAGTAAGGCTGTCCTGTGGCTCAATGTGGTGCTTATAGCTGCAGAAACCTGAGGAAATGAACTCTATAGTGATTCATATTATGGTTTTTACAATCTGCCAATCATCAGAGTGAAGATGCAGATCCAAGTGTCCCCACTGTAGTGTGCTTTATAAAAATATGTTCCATGTTTATTATGAAGAGAGAATCATATACAATCACCAGTAACCAACCATTTGTGAGCTACAACAATGACCGTTTTGTATGGTCGACTCTATATGTTGTTCTGTGTTATTCCCAGTGAGTAGAAGACATACATTATCCCCAGGCTAAACACTTATCTATTACGCTAACATTTAATGGGAATCTGTCATGTAGATATCCCGTTGGCTTTTGGAATAGATGAAATTCTCTGTCTTAAAGGACTTCTCAGTTTAAAGAATGTGTTACTTACATGATGTGCTCTTAGCAGGACAGATTCATCCTAAAGATGGTGCACTTGTGAAGTATGATTCGGTGGGTAGACATTGGGAGCAAAGGCATTTCAAAGAGAACCGTCTCACAGATATGGTGAAAGTTAGTCAAGGAAGACTTAGCAAAGGGACATTTAGGTTAGCCAGAGGAAAGGCACAATCAGTGCACGGCGGGACACTCAGACCATCAGCTGGGAGAGCCGTTGCTTGGGAGCACTCTCATTCAGCATTGGTATAGAGGGGTACGGGAGAAACAGGAAGGATCTCTTAGACAAAGCGAAGGCACTGAGATTTTATACGAAAATGAAGAGCTTTTGGAGGTCTTAATTAGGAGTAACACAATTGACTTACTTTAAAATTGTGGGTATTTTACCCACTAGAAGAACATATTAAATAAGGGGAAGGTGAAGATAATTATGTATCAAATTTCATAGACTCCCAGCAAGCACCATATGTTCCAGATCATGTACTTTTCCTTCCACACCACAGGTGACCACATAGCCATCCTACCTGTCACTCACCCCCCTGCTGTTCTTTGTAGAATTTACATCTAAGTATCTCCACAATAGATATTTCAGTCTGTCTGCACTTTAGTTCCACATAGTTGTCATTATAGTACATGCATTCTTAATCCTCTGATCATAAACCTTGAGTCACACATATAGTATATTTGCATAAGTTGTTGTATAGAGTTTTATTTCAGAAATATACCAAAATTTGCTTATCCCTTTGCTGTTGATGGGAACTCAGATTTTATTTAGTTTCCATCACATACATTTAGAATAAATACCAAGAGGAGGGATTGCTAGGTTTTGAGATATATGTGTCTTTAATTTTAATAAATAATTTAGAAATATTTTTGAGTTGGACGCATCAATTTGTACTCACGGCGATGGTGTAGGGAAACTCAACATTTTCCCCTGTACTTCATTTGCAAGTTCTTAGGTTTTTCTAATCAGGTGAATGTGTAATTATACTCATATAAGTATCAATTTGCATTTTGCTGATTACTAATGAGGAATATCGTTCCATTTTTTTTAAAATGTGGCCAATTGATGTTCCTCTTTTGTGAAGTGCCTGTTCCAGCCTTTTTGAGATGTATCTTTCAAATGGTATCATTTTTGAATTCTTACTGTGTAATAGGCACTACACTGAGCACTTTACAAACATTAATCTTCCATCATCTTTATGGCTTACAGACAAGGGAACTCAGTTTAGGAGGTTAAATAACCGAATGACAGATGTGCGGGGAAGGAGCTGTGGACTTAGCATTCAACTTGAAGTCTTTCTGACCCGAGAGCTCTTCAGTTTCTCAGAGTTTGTTTAGAGGCTGATTAGGCTGAGGCCAGAGGGAACATTCTAAGTGCTTCTGCAAGAAAAAAGTAATGAAAGCGTAAGGTAAAGAATTGGCAGAAGGAGTAGACCTGGAAATAAACGTAGTGGGTGGGTGGAGAAGGTGGGGATGAAGACGGTCTCAGGTTTCCCTACCTGTGGGCTGGGCAGTCAATGTGAGTCATATGTGTGTATGTATAGTCATGGTATTGTAGGAACCTCCAAGAACACACTTCATGATTCTAACATTTAATAAAAAATCAGTTAAAGCCTGTAGGGTTATGAAGTTCAGGGTTAAAAAGAGACCACAGTGTTTATTTGGGTCAACTCTTTACTTTCTAAAAGATGTGGCACTAGTTGCCAGCAAGTGGCCTTTTCAAGATCATGGGTCACCAAGGGTCATGTTAAGAACAGGCACTAGGACTACAAAAGACAGCAACAACAACAACAACAACAACAACAACAACAACAACACAACAAAATACCAAATAACAGCCGCCTGCTTTTAAAATTAATATGTGACCCTGAAATCAACCTGCTTTATTTCTTAAACCCTCAGAGGTCAGCACCCTTTGGTAGAAGTCTATTGTCACTGTCACAGAGGCTGTTCACTTTCTCAGACTTATTTAAGTAACCTTAGCACTGTTATATTTTTTTGCTGATGATTCTACCAACGAAGCCACACATTTTTATTTTAGTTTACAATTATTGCCATATAACCTGCCCAAATGAGGACTTGTCAATATACTCTATTGTTCATGTAATAATTTCCCTTCTCAAAAACCACCACGTTCTTGCCCAACCCCATCTTAGAGACTCCTGCCAGGGACTCCAGTGCGTCTCAATCCACCTCCACACTCAGGGCTTCTCCTCTGTGGTTTTCTGCATAGTGCCAATTCTGCTTTTTCCCTCTCCCTGTTCCTCGCAGAAGGCTCCAACTTACACTACTTAACTTACGGTTTTGTCTTTGGTTTTTGGTGTTTTTTTTTTTTTGTGTTTCACAATAATGCTTAAGTGAGATACATCCATTAAGAATCATGTTTCAGCAACTAAGAAATGCAGAGACAGGGGAAATAGTCTTACTTAGGGGGGAACCTTCCCAGTTGCTTATCCAGTACCAAGTGGGCATCCCTGACATCACATACATACAAAGTAACACCATACAGTCTCTGAAGGCTGTAGTTACATATTTAGGAATATATATGTACACACATACGTGAGTACTCATGTGCATGTGCATGCGTGCGTGTGTGTGTGTGTGTGCAGATAACAATAGTTGATGAAAAAGAGGTCATGAGTCGGGCGTTGGTGGCGCATGCCTTTAATCCCAGCACTCGGGAGGCAAAGCCAGGCAGATCTCTGTGAGTTTGAGGCCAGCCTGGGCTACCAAGTGAGTTCCAGGAAAGGTACAAAGCTACACAGAAAACCTGTCTCAAAAAAACCAAAAAAAAAAAAAAAAAAGAAAAGAAAAAGAGTTCATGAATTTGAGAGAGAGCAAAAGGGTACATGGGAGGGGTTGAAGGGAGGAAGGGGAAAGGGAAATGATGTCGTTATATTTTAATTTCAAAAATAAGAAATCATTAAAAAGAATCCTGCTTCAGATTGTGAGTCTTGGTCTTTTGCCCAGCTGGTGATGTGCTGGGCAAAATTCACTTGTGATGATTGGAAGCAGCAGGAATCTGCAGATCCCAATTAGCTAGATGAGGTACACAACACTTTAGTATAAAATACGCTTTTCGTGGGATAACATCGGCCAACTGGAGGCTAATGGAAGTGTCCTGAGTCCATTCGAGGTGAGTTAAGCCACGCTATGATGCTTGCAAGGTTGGGTGTAGCGTGTGTGCTTTTGACTTCTGATAGTTTCAGATCCGTTTGCTGGAGGGAGCATCACAGTCGAGGAGCATCTTTATCTGGCCTTGCTGGTTGTCTTGGTTACTTTCCCATCACTTTGACCACAGCACCTGTCTGAAGTAATTTAAAGGAGGAAGGGGTTTCAGAGAATTTTGGTCCATTGTGATGGGGAAGGGATGCTGGAAAGAACTTCAGTCCATGGTGGTAGAGCTTGTGGCTGAATTCTTCTCATGGTCTTTGGATCAGAAAGTAGATAATGAGTCTGGGCTGCGGGTCATCCTCAAAGGCCTGCACTAGTGACCTACCTCCTGAAGTCCCCACAGTTGGGAACAAGGTGTTCCAACATGACCTTGTGGAGGACATTCTATATTCAAACCATGTCATTATCCTCCCAAACATTTGCTACACTAAGAAAACACAGCATGGGCCTCTTCTACAGTTCAAGAGAAATGCAGCATCCCAGGACCTCCTGAGACTGACTCAGAATGTGCATTTTCACAAGACTTGGGTGATTTTTATGCACATTAAAAACTAAGAGGTACTGTGTATGTTGGCTCTGGATTTCTTCTGGTGTCTTCTCTTAGAAATAGTGTTTTTAAAATCTTTTCCGTTTGACATTCTTTCTCAGTACCTTTTGGCAATCTGAACATATCCCCCTCACTGGGTCTCTGCAGTGGCTTATGATGCGTGTGCCTTGTGACTGCATTAATGAGGAAGTAATGGCAGCCAGGTTTATTTCTCTGAAGCTCCTCTGTACAGCTCAGTATCTGCTACTTGTTGAATGATGGTTTCTGGAAAGACGAGTGAGAAAGAGACAGATAGACGAGAGACAGATAGACAGAATGACAGATGCAGGACAAAGGAATATCTGGGAAGAAAGTATCCAGCTACATATAGAAACAACCGAACTATATAAAAGCATGAAAAATAGTATCTTTGACACAATCTGGAAAATGGCTTGGCAGAGCTCCCAATTTCATTTGAATGGGTGAAGTGATGATGGCCTGTAATGTTTGACATACCTCTCAAAAGAACAGATGACTCTAGTTTCTTTTTTACAAGCATTGCGTTTGGTGACTATTGTTGATAGTTTTGCCAAAACTCATTTTGTTTTCCTAAACAATGTACCCACTCTTCTTTTTACTATTTGAAGGCCATTGGAATATTGTGTGCAGTGTTTAATGACTTCAATTATGAAGGACCTTCACAAGAGGAAGTGGGTCCTTAGAATGGGAGTGAGGACAGAGAATACTGAGGAAATGTACCTTGTGATATATCATCAGGAGGCATTACAGCGATTTGCCTGGAGTAGAGAAATGGAGGTTGAGGCTGGCCATGAGGAAGCACTGCTTTGAAAAAACTTGGAGGGCTTTCACGTAGGAGAGGTTAGAGGGTACAAGAATTTTTAAAAACGTAAATGGAGAAGAGACTGCCAAATAGACAGTAGACATTACACACGGGAGAACTTGCTGCCTGTGGAACTGCTTATGTGTACATGCTTTATGAACAGTAGTAAACTTTGGGTCCATGTAAATATTTGACCATAGTCATGGTTCACCAAATATGAAAAGCTTGTTAGAGATTCTGTTGCTCTGTGTGGAAGAAGGAAGCAAATGGTCTCTTAGCAGCAAGATCCTTAGGATTCATGAGTTACAGTTGCTCAGACAAGAGCAGGAAGAATGGGGCTCTGATAAAGCTGAATGCCAGACCCAACTGACTACTGCATACTACATGCAGCTTGACGTGTTCTGTCTGTGCATATCCATTCAGTCCCCTCCGAAGTCCTTCTGAACACACTGATTTTTACTAGTGATGACAAGGAAGTGCAGACTATTTAGTGGCTTTCCTCAGGTCATGAAGCAAGTGACTGCAGGGCCCGGGGACTTTTACTTTGAACTACACACTGAAAAAAAGGTTGATATGCTCCTTAACATTAAAAGTGAAAGCTGGACCCGAATGGAGCCTTAAAACACTGATATGATTTAAATTTGAGGTAAATACCGAGACATGAATTCCAAGGAACAATACAGCATAATTAAAGTAAGAGGAATTCCCACAGGTTGGTGGAACCAGACCCCTTACCAATGAGATAGATCAAGGACTGCTCTGAAATTTGTCATTCTGGAGTGCTGCTCTGTCTTGATTCTCAGTCACTGCTAACAACACTGAAACTGGAAACTAAATTCTTAGGGCTGTTTGATTTAGTGAAACTAAAGGCAGTATTTTTCAAATAGAATACTCGTGTATCTCCTTCCCAAATTCTTATACTAAATCCTAGCTCCAGTCAAAGGGGTGAGTGCTCAGCATTAGAAAAATGTTCCTAGGAGAGAGAATCCAGAGAACAGACTGGTCCTTTCCATCAAGTGAGGAAGGACACAGTGAGTCAGGACATAGTGAGTTCTGAGCTAGGACATAACTCACAAGACACAGAATTTGATTGTATCCTGGACTTGCCAGCCTGCAGAATTGTCCCTTAGTTGTTTTTTGTTTTTTGCAAGCTCCCCACTTTACATTACTCTATTACAGCAGCTCAAGCGGACCAAGAGTCTCTAGTTCTGTACACAATTTTGGAGACAGTTTCTTTGCATTGATAGATAGACCCTCAGGCTATATACCTCTAAGGATGACAGATGCAGAGTCACCAAGCATTCCTAAGTAACCTCACACTGGATCAGATGCTGTACTTTAGAAGTTGGGTTTTCCTGGGTCTTATTTAGAGAAGAAAGCAGTGTCTCCAAATCTTTCATTATTTCTTGGGGGTTTCATGAAAAATTCATTGTATTCTGATGTTAGGCATTAGAAGAACTATTATTGAAATCAGGTATGAGATGTTAAAAGAGTTTGTGTAACATAAGAACTGTTTTCAAGTTAGAATGTGAAGAATTCAGTTTGCAGTTTAATAGTATTTATTGCATGTACCAATTTATTATTTATAGTGTAGATATAAACATTATAATGCTAGAAGAATCTATGCTTTCTTTATAGCTGTCCTTTTGGGGGGCCTGGTTTATGGGTATCTTAAATTTTGTCACCTACCTTTAAGTTCCTTTAGGTTTGAATGTGAACAACCTTAATGGTGGTGTTTCTAGAAAACTGATAAGTCTTGAGAATCAACATAGTTCAGTGTTGGAATACAGCTTAGTGTGTGTAAGTGTACCATTGGTGGAGATGCACAGCTTAGTGTGTGTAAGTGTACCATTGGTGGAGATGTACAGCTTAGTGTGTGTAAGTGTATCATTGGTGGAGATGTACAGCTTAGTGTGTGTAAGTGTACCATTGGTGGAGATGTACAGCTTAGTGTGTGTAAGTGTACCATTAGTGGAGATGTGCAGCTTAGTGTGTGTAAGTGTACCGTTGGTGGAGATGTACAGCTTAGTGTGTGTAAGTGTACCGTTGGTGGAGATG
>CABHPH010121817.1:21726-41822 GCA_902168325.1 Peromyscus nudipes
TGGAGATGTACAGCTTAGTGTGTGTAAGTGTACCGTTGGTGGAGATGACAGGACAGCATGTGGGAGTAGTTTTCTCACTTCATCAGGTGGACTCTTAGGATTGAACTCAGGTCATGAGGCTTGGTAGCAAACACCTTTACCCATAGGTCCATACATGTTGTTGGTCCAGCCCGACCCCATGTTGGGGGAACGACTCTGTGAAATATTGACTAGAAGACAATTTAAATTATTTAAAAATTTTGTGAGTTTCAATAAATACAACATTTCACCCACCTATTGACTATCCTGTCTCCCATAGCAGTTCAAGCTAGCAACATGGAATGTAGTCCATCAGTAAGACTTCAGTTAGGGGACTTACCCTCTAGTCTTGCGTTGCGTGTGCAAGTGTGTAACTCTGATGGAAGTACCCACGGTTTGGTAACCATCTCTGCTTCTAAGCCAGACAGAGTGTGATATCCCCACTTACTCCTCTGGTTAAAGAATGTCCACATCTTCTGTGAAAGACCACCATGAAGCAGACTGGCTGGCACACCTCGAACCCACGGTGTGAAATAACGATCACAGGCTTCCAAAAGATGGCATCCATACTTGGATGAACAGTTATTCCCCATCAAAGTAGCCAGCAACTGCAAGCATGACATACATAAGTAACATTTTGCGTGGAGGGAGTGAGTGCCTCAATCCTGCTTAGAAAGAGTGCTTTGAAGGGTTTAGAGAATTATTTTAAAGTTTTAATCATGTGTTTTCTGGAAAAGGAAGAAGAGCTTGGTGCAGGATTCTCACTGTAGCTCAGCCCCAAATTAATATTTTCTTGTTCAAGTCCTTGTGTAGATGAACTTCTACTGTCTCTGAAAGGGTTATAACAGATTATCTAAATTTATTTTTAATTATAAAATTGTATAGCTCAAAATGCACAGGTTGAAGCAATGCATGAGATGATGTCTAAGAGTTCAGGTCCAGTGAAGTACCATGGTGAGGTAGTGGTGGCCAGCAAAGGGACTTGGAAGAGGAACAGACTTAGAGGGGTCTCAAAGATGGGCTTTGCAATGTGCAAGTTTTTCTTTACCCTTTTTCTTGTAATTATCTTAATTATGCCCATTCCTATTTTCTCTAGAATAACCCCTATGATAGTTCAGTTACAAGAAATCAGTTTTTAATTATTGAGAATTCATTATCCTTTATAATAGATAGTTTACGCATAGCTAGCAGAATTGACTACATCTATTCCCTAAGTCTGTATCTTTTTCCATTAAAGAACTAGTGTACACACATGCTCATTCACCAATATACTTGTGAGATTGACTTTTAAACATTTGCCTTCAGAAGACATGATTTCTAAGTTGTACTGGGATTCATCAACATGGCAGGTGTAACTATTGGCATCTGAGTCAGTTAAGATACACCATCAATATTACACATTTGCATGAAGATTAGCAGCCACATTTCAAGACCAGATTATTATATCGGGGTCACTGAAGGATGAACAAACCACCACCTCCCCCCACTTCCTTCTTACAGATATACACTGTGCTAGGCACTGTAGAAACTTCGTCACTGTTCATAGACACGCTGCTGTCAGACTAGGCCTTTGGACCGAGATAGGAAGTGGGGAAAATGTGACTGAGTGAATCTCTTACACAGGTAATATAGTTTCTTTCACAGCATTTAGGCTCAGGAAACAGCACAATTGTAAACGCCTGGACTGCTACCCAGGCATTTTTAAATGGGTTCTGCTGAGTGCCATGAGCTCTCTGCTTTAAGGTGCCAGCTCTAGTGATATCTTCACATTCATAAAAAAATTTTGAGCAACTAAATAGACCATCGGCGCTTTCCATATTAAGAATTAAACGTAAACTATCGAATGCATACACAATTCATTTAAAAATCAACAACATGAAAACCATTTTGGGCTAACATAAGTGATGCTGTCTCTTTACCAAAGCTGCTTTCTTATGGAGTGAAAATCACCTGGTAACAAAGTGGATTGTCTCACATTTTCTATAAATCTGTTTAAAGAATGGGTTTAACAAAAGCCGGTGGAGTTCTCTTGTCTGGTCACCAATCTGCTATCACCACGTCATCACGACTGTTGCGTCTGGGAGGTGGCTGCACCCCTGCCAGAGAAGGAGCATGGCAGTGGTGAGCAGTGTCTTCAGAAGAGTTAGAGATAGGGATTAGAACAGCCTGGGTTTCCCTGAGGATGTCTTAGGAGTCTCAGGCATCAGGCCACTGTACTCAGGAAGGAGAAAATGCTACAATATAACATGTCTGCAATGTAACTGTGAACATGTCTACAATGTAACTGTGAACATGTCTGCAATGTAACTGTGAACGTGTTTGCTATTGTTTCCACCCTGACTGTCACCCAAAGGTGCATGTGGGAAAACCTGGGTTCCAGGAATGTGCTGTTTGGAAGTGAGAGGTGATGTTTAGTGAGAAAGAGGTCTTTCCATTATTTTAAAGAGATGGTGGGACTCTGGCCCTTCCTCTTTCTTCACGGCCATGGAATGAATACTTTTGCTTCCATACCTGCTCCTGGCATGAGGGGCTATCACAGGCAAAAAGCAGCAAAGCTCGCCTACCATAGATTGAGACACACCCAAACTGGGAGGCAAATAAAGTTGTTCTCTCTGTACATGAATGTATCATGTTGGCTGTGGTAGCAGATGGCTGACTAACAATATTTTTGGTAACACCGAAGTTAGAAAGACAGTTTCTGGGAAGAGGAGCAGAATGCACAAGGAGCAGCGTGGGTTTGGAGTTCAGAAGTTTAGTCCGTGTGACAGAGTTGACAGCCAGGGTTCAGGTTGGGGACGGGACTTGAATGGGCAGTGAAGGACCTGGGTCTGTTTCCTGGATGATGAGCTGCTGTGCTTTTCTAAGCAAGTTTAAGAAAATGATTCTGACAGCAATGCTGTGTGTGGCTGGAGATTCGGGTGGGGTGGTGGTGGTGCTAGAGTGACCAGGAGACAAGGTGAGCAGTCAGAAGAAGAAGAGTGGATCCAGCCTGAGGGAAAGTGTGCAGAGAGGGGCCCAGTAGGAGAGCAAGTCTCTGTACTTGAGGTAATTCAGAGTGAGAAGCTGGACGTGATGGTGGGAGCAGCCGGCTTCCTTGTGATTTTCTTCTGGGCTCAGGCGGTCCTGCTCAGCAGTTCTGGCCAGGCTCCGAGGCTTTGGGTTCTGCACACACACAATGTGGAAATGGATTGCTCACCCAGGTGTGTCATAGGAGTGTGTGTAATGATTAATAAGCTCTTTGATGGAAAGTCACTCCATTAAACTAAGCCATCAATAATAAAAATGCAAATGTTTGCCAGGTGCTTTTGCTCCTGTGTTGGGGGCTGCTGTGCAAACACGAAACACTTCCTGGGACTATTGCCACTGTTGATGACAGTAGAGTCCTTACACAAAACGCCTATGCAGCAAACTGGGTTTTAGTTATTTCCAAAGAGGGAAGATGGAGCCAAGCATGGAAGTCCATTGTGGTTTTTTTATTCTGAAGCTTTCTGGTTGGCAAGGAATGGACCAGTTACTAGAGAAGTAATTTTGATAGTATTGTTTCTGATTATTTCTGTCACACTCTTATTAGGTGTTCCATCTTTAGCATAGACATGTCCTGACTTTTCGCTGTGCACAGGAAGAGTGATAAAATTGCTATGTCCAGGGCTTGTACCCACATTCTTGTCACTGTTGCTTGGGTCCATAATCTGACCTACAGTGCATAGTATGCTGGCCAAGTCTGAAGAGCCTGGTGCTTGACTGTTAACTTTAATCCTATTACTTTATGAGATCCTGGCGATGTCACAACGCCTTAAGCTCCAGTCTCCTCACATGTAAAGCTCTCAGTTTTCTCAGAGATACTTGAGAACACTGAGTTCACTGCACACACCACCTGCTGCTCAGTCATGCTGGGCTTTTTGCATTGTTTCCATATCTTTTGGAGCAGTCATGTTTTATTACCTTTATCATCAATATGTTTACCTCTTTTCCTGGAATCTTATTTGTGTGTGTGTATGTGTGTATATGTGTGTAAATTCAGTATTAATTGGTCAGTAGTTAATTCAGGACCTCACAATTTAACATCAACCTTCTCTTTAGGTAAGATAACATTCTGAAGAATCCATGCACATTCTTAAATTTTATTTATCTCCTCCTCATGTGTCATGGCTGGGAGTATTTTTTAATTGCCCAGATAAATCAAATATTTGTTTCTGCCATGAATATAAAGGATCCAATAACTTGGTTCTAACTATTGACCAGTTAGCCTTCCTATAGCACATTTTCACACAATTGCCCTATGGAGAAAAATTACTTATACCTTCTTTATAAAAATGTTTTTATTAATTACATTATTTGAGAATTTCATACAATGTATTGATATCAGAGTAACCTCCCCAACTCCTCCCAGATTTCCCAATTCTCCAACTTTGTATTTTCTTTCTTTCTTTTTGAAAACCCATTGAGTTCAACCTGTATTGCCCAACTACTCTTGAGTATGGAGCTTACCCTATGGTGTGGTCAACTTACCATTAAAACTAAAGCTAACTCTTCCTCTTCCAGCTGCTATCAAGTGCCAATTGATCCTCAGCTATGGATGGAAACTTCCTTTTTGAGACTTGTAATTTTTTTTTAAAAGATCCATAACAGTATGTGTCTTCCTATTGATCAAGTTTCTTTAAAATTCTGCAAGGACCTTCCTGTGAAATGACTGCTACTCAAAGCTATCCATGGGATATACACCACACCCTTGGTGTGTGGCATGGAGGCTTGAGTTGGCTAGGCTGCCAACAGGCTTCTGTTCTGCTTACCAAGCCAGGGCTCATTTTCCTAATTTGCACAAAGATGGTAAGAGTTGACTAATTCTCTTGAGCAACTCATCAGTTATTAGCCATTAGCACCAAGAAGTGATATTCTTATATTCTTGTGGTTTTTAGCTAAATACACATGAACTGATTCTCCTCTTTGTAGTAGCTGTTCACTGAGTGACTCCCTTTGTCTGTATTATCTCTGACTTCTTGAGGACAGGAATGAAATGAAGGTTTGCTTCCTGTGAAAAGTTGATCCCTATTTGTTAATAGTAAATTATATCCTTTCCAAATTATACAGGATGGGTTGAAAATGGCTACTGGAAATAGCTGCTAGTAGAAGTGGCAAAATGATCGAATAGGAATGCAAATCAGAGTGCATTAGCATTTAATCAGCTCCCACTTCTACGGTGCCTGTGTTAGTATTTCTCTTAGTCATGCTGGCTTAGAGACTGTGTAGATGAGCACAGTGGGGGAGAGCTCTCAGTAAATTGTGGTCCTTTGTCTGGTATGAATTCACAGCGGTCAGAATCCAGGGCCTCTCTGTCATTTACCTACTCATACTAGACGAACACATCGTGGTCACACACCACATGTGTGATCCTGGCAGTGCTACCTAGCACTTAGTCTCATTTTTTTTTTCCTTTGCAAAATAGGAATTTAATTGTTCCACTTTCATGAAGGTGGCTGTGAGAATTAATTAAGAAAGAGATGTCAATTTATTAGGATAATGCATGGTAAAGAGAAAAAATTTGAAACTTAATGTCAAATATTACCATAGATTTGAAATATCATGGTGGTGAAGATTTTGGGTCCAGAGTTAGACTCGATTACTGTCTAAGTCAGTGGTTTACAGCCTTCCTAACGCTGCGACCCTTTAATACAGCTCCTCATGTTGTGACCCCCAACTATAAAGTTATTTTTGTTGCTATTTCAGAACTGTAATTTTGTTACTGTTATGAATCATAATGTAAATATCTGTCTGATATGCAGATGGTCTTAGGTGACCCCTGCCAAAGGGTTCTTTAATCCACAAAAGGTCATGACCCACAGGTTGAGAAACATTGATCTAAATCATTTGCTGTCTTGGAATTTGGAGCCCTCTGTGATCTTTCTGTAAAATTGGAAACAATCTTACAGAAAACAGCATAGTGTCTACTTCACAGCCTTCATAGGAGCTGGAGAGCTTTTGGTGTAATTTCTCATGAAATTCTTCGATAATTTTAGAATCCCGATGGTTGAGGGTTATACAGCAGTTAGAAAAACAAACGCATATGGAAGTTACTTTGCGCTGGGCGATATTCCGAGTAACTTACATGTAGGACCTCATTTATTTCTTGCCAAGTCCTTGCATGGTTTGAGCCCTGGAACTCTAACAAGGGCTGATGAAGGAATGAGGAAAGGACAGACACACAGACACAGAAAAGACGGGATCAGGTGGTCTGGACCCTCAGATGGAAAAGCCAAAACATCCTTGAAGCTCCTGGTGCTTATTGTATACAGTTGAACAGCGGGATGGGGTTATTGCACAGAGCTGAACAAAGAAAGAGGGCTATTACATACAGCCAAACAAGAAGGCAGGCTTAGTCAGTCTTGGTAGGAGCAGATCTGTAGGCAGAGCAGTCTTTGGGCTGTAAACGTTCAAGGAAGAAAGCTAAGGTCGACGTTTTCTGTATACACTCTCAACCTTGCACTCTCACCTGGAGACAACTTTGCCATCATGAGCCTTCCACCTGGGGAAGGCTTTGCCACACCCATGGGTCTGAGGCACAGGGGACTTTGACATGGCCATGTCTACATCATCAGCATGTATTCACTCCGGACTTCCTTTGCTCCCCCACAATGTCTCACCACTCCTCTTTATGACCCAGGTGCTGTGGATGCTCCTGTTTCTGAAGTCCAGTGCTCTGTGTTGCAGCACGGTGCCCATCTTGTCTTTACTTTATAGATGAGTAAAGTTATGCACAGAGCAGTTAAGGCTCCCAGCATGGAGGTTGGAGAAAAGAATCCACGCGGCTTTGCTTAATGAAAATAATGACAGGACCTGGCTGTAATATCTGCAGAATGAAACTTGACTGTCAGGCTAACGGCTAAGGCTGTGTCCTGTCGTCTTCTAGTCCTAACTGCAACAGTGGTCACGATGTTTAAAATGCAGAGTCTCTACTAACACCAAAGAACTAAAGAAGGGAGACAAGCGTGAGTGGCAGGGAAGACTCGAACTTTCTTCTGAGACAAAAAACTGGTGTGGGGAGTGAGTCGGTAGCTGGGCTGCATCGTCTCTTGCGGTCCTGTTTCAACCCCTTCGCCTTACCTCTTTCTTGCTGCTTTTCTTATTCACTGTAGGACCCCATGGCGCTAGGCAGTTGATGGGCTTACTTCACCCCAGGGTCCCTGATGTGATAGTAGATGACTTCTTCACGTGGCTCTGCAGTCCCATGTTCTTCTACCCATGTAACAGGACAGTGCCCGTCCTGACATGCAGAGTGCCCTGCTTAGAGATGCTGTTGAAGGTCAGACTCACACTTCCCAAATTGCTTCTATTGGGCAATGTAGTCAAACTTAAAAAAAGAAAACCTTTAATTACATTTATTGTTATTATTATTGTGTGTGTAACAGGAGGCTGGGAGGTATGTGCATGTCATGCATGTGGATGTTGGAAGACAACTTTATGGAGGTCACCAGGCATAATCTGCAGGTGCCTTTACTGAATCAGCCATCTCCACAGGCCTGGCAACAATTCTTAAAAATATTTATTTATTTAATGTATATGAATGTTTTACCTGCGTTTGGGTGCCTGGTACCTGTGGAGGTCAGAAGAGGTCACTGAATCACCTGGAACTGGAGTTACAGATGGTTGTAAGCTTCTATGTGGGTGATGGGAATCAAACCCTTGTCTTTTGTAAGAGCAGTGGCTCTTAACTACTGAGCCATAGTCAACATTTTAAAGCCTTAGTTTCTTTATCTATGAAATGGATGTGTAGAGCACGTTGAGATGATTATGTTTAAAACATACAGAGTATCTTCCTGGGGCAGAGAATTAAATTTCATTATTATTATTATTAGAACATTAGCACTCTGAAAAAGATTGGCTTGATGTGGATCATTACCAAGCAGTTTCATTACAGCAATAACAACAGAAACTCAGTTGCTATCATGACAAGTGCCCTGGGGTGTTTTTCAATATAATAAACTGATTTCATTTTTATCATCATTAACACTGGTGTTCCTGGTAAATCCTCCTAGACTTGGGGAGAGTGAGCTGTGGAGCCCAGAAGCACAAGGAAAGAAATGTGTCTATAAATGCAGTCTGCTGTTTATTTGTATGAGTGAAATAATGTGTGTGAATGTGCTTTGAAATGTGGGCATCTCTGTAAATCTAAGATACTGTTTTCAAACTGTCAATAGGAAATCTGAAAAGAAGAGTCAGTTTCACCAAGGAAGATATGAGAACAGGAGGTTTGTGACTGGACTGGAGGAAACTGGAATTTGAGTTGAAAAGGTAGAAAAAGACAGACATTGGGAAAAAGCACATATTCTTAGAATAAAGTGACCAGTCTTACAGTATTGGAGTATCTGACATCTATGGGGGGAAAATAATGAGGTCCCAAGTGCTGGTGGGGGATTCTGAAGGACACTCAATGTTTTCTCTAGGGTTTCTATTGCTGTGAAGAGACACCATGACCACAGCAGCTCTTAAAAAAGAAAACATTTTTTTTTTTTTTAAATTGGGGCCTGCTTACAGGTTCAGAGGGACATGGTGCTGGAGGAGGAGCGGAGAGTTCTACATCTGGATCTGCAGGCAGCAGGAAGAGAGAGTGAGCCACCAGGCCTGGCTTGAGCTTCTGAAACCTCAAAGCTTGCCCCTGGTGACACACTTCCTCTAACAAGGCCACACCTCCAAAAATGCCACTCCCTGTGAGCTGATGGAGGACATTTTCATTCAAACCACCACACTCAGTCCACCATGTCAAATCTCCAGCATCAGTACTTCCCTCTCCTGGGAATTAGCAACCTTTTCACTTCCTGTATGTGGAACAGAGGTGAAAGATTAGCTGAGTCTCCCCCTCCCTGCTTTTGGCCCCATTGCTGATGAAGTGACTATTTGCTCTCCCATACCATCCTATGTTTGCACTGGTGATTCTGAGTTTACCATATGAGAAGCCTAAAATTACCAGAACTTTCTGTTTCTCCACTCTCCCTCTGTGAATAGTCAGTTTGTCCCTTATGATTTCTAAAACCGGAGGACATCCATTCAGGTCAATGTGGAAAGAAATCGTGTTCGTTTCCAAGGAGGCCACCTGAAGTGACATCAGCGTGATGGATGCTCAAGATGACAACTGTCCTGTCATCGTTAGTGCAATAAGCCGTTTCTAGGATGAATCTACGCTTAAATTTTTACCGTCTGAACCTGGGCCATGCAAAAGTATGGGTAATCAACAAGCACATTTTTTTTTTTTAAATTTTATTCAGTGAATATTTACGACACGCCAGATCCCGTTCTATCTGCGGGAACAGAGTAATGAAAATGATGAGCTCAGAAACCATTTCATAGAGCTGTTGTTATAGCTGAAAGAGACCGATAAACTGGATCACTGGGTAAAGTATGTTGTGTACTCAGGTGTCAACATGACTAAAGAGAATATTAAGATCATGCAGCAAGGAGTGTGATAGCGAGTTACAATTGTATGTAAGGGGAACAGGGTTCCTCGATGGGTGTCAGTAAGGTGGTTGATGTGACCTTAAAGGCATGTGTGTCTTCCCCGTAGATGTTTGTCTCTTCCCAAGCTGTATGATTAAAAGGAATGAAAGCTTTTGTGGGGTTCTCAGGCTTAAGTTAAAATGTTTAATTCTGTGAAAGACCATGTCTCATGCAGGTACACCCAACCCTGGAGTTAGTCACTGTGGGTTATCTTCCCAGCATACACAGCACCGACAACACAAAAGAAACAATTTAACCTTTTAAACTTATTTCTCTCTTATAAAATTGATTCTGCCCTTACTTAAAAATGATCTGACATTAATTTATAGAAGCAATTTCTTGTTCTAGTTATTTTCTAAAGGTTACTGTATGACATTTTCTTGTTCACCTATCTATTATTTGACCTCATACTGATCTCAACACAAATTACACTTTTCTTTTTAGATAAAAAAAATCATCTTTGGATTCTACTTTGAGTTCCTCTGGCTAATTTCCAGATCAGGGGCATATCTCTGACATTACATGAGCAACAGAGGGTTTGATCCATTTGTTCTGAGGCGAAAAGAAGAGTAAGAAACAGAGAAAGGAGGAGGAAGTGATTGAGAGCAAGAAGATAAAAATCTGCTGGGAGGGTGGTTCATACTTGCAATCTCAGTACTGAGGACATTAAGACAGGAGGCTTACCATGAAATAAATCAAGGACAGCCTGGGCTGCACGGTGAGGACCTGTTTCAAAAAAATAAAGCAAAAATAATTTTAAAACAACCATCATTTTATTTTTTAATTTCTGTTTTTAGCAATAGTATCTTTTTTTTTTTTAACAATCACCTGGTACTTTAAAGTATGATGATTTTGGAAAGACTTAAAAGCTCCAAGAAAGAATTATTGTTAACATGTATATGAATGTGTGTCTATGTGCAGGTACCCACAGAGGTCAGAGAGGGCATTGGATCCCCTGGAGCTGGAGTTGTGGTCAGTTGTGAGCCAAGCAGTCTGAATAATGGGAAATAAACTGGGGTCTTCTTCAAAAGCAGTTAAGTGTTCTTAACTCTGAGCTGGTACAATTACTTATATTGTTACATTATTAAATAAAAACCCAGGAATCAGATATCAGGGTTAAAAACCTGGCTGATCAGAGAAGCAGCAGAGAAGCAACCAGTGACCACCTCTCTCCTTCCTTGATCCAAAAGGCCCGTGAATCTTTCTAAGCCCTTCCCTACTACTTCCTGTGTCTCTCTGTATGTCCTGGGTCCTCCAAAACTTCCATGGCTAATTCTGGTCAGCTAGTAGCTAGCTCTGCCCTCTGATTCAAGGGAAACTTTACTGTCAGTCTTGGGAGTGTCAGAGTGTGATCAAAATGCCCCACAACATTTACAAATTTTTGTCTAAATAAGAAGGTGCTAGGGATGTCTTTCTGTATGCTGTGAATGTGTTGCTCTGATTGATTGATAAATAAAATGCTGATTGGCCAGTAGCCAGGCAGGAAGTATAGTATAGGTGGGACAAGAGAGAGGAGAATTCTGGGAAGAGGAAGTCTGAGTCAGGAGACGCTGCCACCCACTGCTGCCATGAGAAGCAGGATGTAAAGTACTGGTAAGCCACAAAGCCGTGTGGCAACTTATAGATTAATAGAAATGGATTAATTTAAGATATAAGAACTAGATAACAAGAAGCCTGCCACGACCATACAGTTTATAAGTAATATAAGTCTCTGCGTGTTTACTTGGGTCTAAGTAGCTACAGGCCTGAGCGGGACTGGAAAAAACTCCAGCTACAAGAAGGGAAGGTTTGAACTTTAACACATTAATACTATATACAATAAGAATAATTATCAGGTAAGAATGACATTCACAGTGTCCAGTCCATTTGTATTTGGCGTATTTGGAGAAAATATTCCATTATCTATCGTTTCTTGGTGAGTCCAAAGTGTTGTACCTAATTTACTTTCTATCATAACTAAGGAAAACTGTAATTATAACTAGTCTTCAATCCCATCAGAGATCCAAAGAAAGATATACTACTACCTGAGTAAAAAGGAAGTGCAGAGCAAACAACTTCCAAAGCTATAGAAATGATAGAAACAGCTGGTTTCCTGGAGAGTCACCCAAGCTTCCTCTGTAATGTTGGGGCATCCATCTTCAACCTACAGATCTAGAATATGTGACAGACTTTTCTGTGAAGCAGGAATTTTGAAGGAATGTCCTACTTGGCTTAGCAAAGTTTGGCACTTGCCTTCTTTTGTGTCCTGCTTGTCTAACTTGGACAGCATATTGTCAGCAGTTTAGGCAAGGGCAGTTTCTTAACCAGATTGCTAACTTTGCCACAATGAAAGCAAACTCCATATGGAGGTTCTTTGATGCCCATCACCTTTTTTTTTGAAGTAAATTGGTGCTTTCTGGAGCAGATGTATCTCATTGTCATGAAAAGCTTTATGTTAAAATATCTTAAATGACATATTCTGTAGGTCTCTGAAGTATTTAAAGACCACCTAGCTACTTAAAATATATCTCTGTTTGATCTTAAAAGCATACCTAATATGACTATAAGTTTGATTGTTATAGATGTGTGGTGACATTGTGTTCCCCAATATATTGTACACCTTAATAAACTTATCTGGGGTCAGAGAACAGAACAGCTGCTGTATTAGACATAGAGATCAGAAAATGGTGGCACACACGCCTTTAATCCTAGCATTCTGAAGGCAGAGATCCATTTGGATCTCTGTGAATTCAAAGCTACACTGGAAATAACCGGGCATTGGTGACACACCCCTTTAATCCCAGGAAGTGATGGCAGGAAGCAGAAAGGTATCTAAGGTGTGAGGACCAGGAACTAGAGTCTGGTTAAGCTTTTAGGCTTTTGGGCAGCAGTTCAGCTGAGATCCATTTGGATGAGGACACAGAGGCTTCCTGTTTGAGGAAATGAGATCAGCTGAGAAGTTGGCAAGGTGAGGTTGGATGCAGCTTGTTCTGTTTCTCCGATCTTTCAGTGTTCACCTCAATACCTGGCTCTGGGTTTGTTTTTATTAATAAGACCTTTTAAGATTCCTGCTACATAGATGACTAACTATTAACCTGTCTTTCTTTATTATCCTAGATAACTTTCAAGAATGAAATCTTTACATTTTTGAAGGAGCTGCATAGGTACAATACTGTAAAGAAGAGTAGAAACATATATACAGTATAACAAAAATAACTTTAAATTTGTATCAATAAACAAAAATATCTTAAACAAGAGTAGAAACATATATACAGTCTAACAAAAATAAACTTAAATTTGTGTCATATACAAAAATCCATACCAATGTGAAATATTTGAGACTAGTTGCTTCTTTACTTTAAAATCTACCTTTTTATACTATATCCTTGAATCTAATTTCCTCTGCTTAATTTCTTCCCTAACTATGACCAATAACAATTTGCAACCAACCTCCCTAAATGATGACAATCATCCTCTGAATGATCAAAAAAAAAGAAAGGAAAACAACAACAACAACAACAACAACAACAAAATACCCCAAAACGAAAAACCCTCCTCACCTCTTGGTAATGTGGGCATCATATTCTTAAAATTGTCCTGTTGTCTGGGGGTGACAGCATCTGTAGGGGACCCAGAGAAAATTGAGATAATGGCCAAGTCCTGGGAGAGCTAGCTGTTGTCCAGTCTCAGTGTGATGGGAAAGTGCAGGGCTTATCTGAAGTCCTGACTGGAGTAGTCTACAAGGCTGGACCATCTTATCTAACCACCTTGAATTGTCCTGAGCAGTTTGTAGTCCAAAGCTGATCTTTGGGTGGTGTTTGTCAGCTTACTGGTGCTACCACAATCCAGGTGGTTTGTCATTGTGGAGTCCCATCCTTTTTTTTTTTAGAGACTTCAAAGATCATCACCAGGAATGGTGATGGGTCACTGCAGAAAACTTAAACATTTTAAATGTCATATGTATCAGATCTCTAAGGGATTAAAGGGACACAATTTGTTAAGTATATCTGGGGTACCCAAACCTAATTCTTAGTTACCTGCTTTAGAATGAAGCCCAAAATCACATACAGGAAACTAGATGAAATCTATTCCTAGCATTAGTTAGTGCTCTGTATGACTATTAATATCATGACAGAAAGTTAATATATATATATATATTTTCATCTTAAAATTTTTAAGATAATATTTATACCTTAAGAAAAGTTTTAAAGAGTCAAAATAAAACCAAAGGATCATGAGATTAGTAGCAATAGAATAGTCCCTTCATTTTGGTTTTTCTTCTGTGGTGGCCCCTCTGATATGAGACAGAGATTTGGATGTCCTTTTAACAAGCATGCTTGGATTTAGAGAAGAGAGCCATGCTCCAACTCCAAAGCCAGCTTTAATTTTTAATTGAATTGGGACTACAAATGGACCATTTGTATTATATGTCTGTAGAGAACAGCAGAAACAAACATTTGGGAAGATTTATGAAATTTTATCCTGTTGGACGTGTGCCATACCATTAGAGCAATTTACTCTTTTTCTTGGGACACTTTTTCTTTATGATTTGTCCATCTTCTGATGTTCATTTGTCCAGTGGGCTTCAGATTCCTTAGTTGGACGCTTTTATGCTCCTGGAAAGAAAAAAAAACCTGCCCCAATCCTAACTTTGAGAAGTTTCCTTTTTGGCGGATTATATCTGATCAAATGAAAGGCATTTGCTAGTCTTATGAGTTAGTTTAGATTGAATAGCCATGCTGTTTGATGAACTATCACCTCTCCTAACCAAGAGGGTCTCTTCTGTTCGAACTTTATCCTTATCAGTCTTGATAGTATCCATAGCTTTTCTTCTCCTGTGGAAACAAAAGCAAAACCTCTTCTTCAATGTAACATATATCTTGGTTTCCATTCTGAGGTCAGCACATCTTTAAAGTATACAGGCTGATTTAATTCAGCAGTTTTTTCTTCTATCCGATGTCTCTCCACAGCTGTTGTTCCTTTCTCATTAGAATTAAAAAAAATTTAAAGTTATAAAGCATGGTGCAATCTATATCTGGGGGTCCAGTTGTTTGATAAACATTGATCATGCACAAGAACATGTTTACTGTCATGGTGCTCTCAGAAAAGGGATTCTAGAACACACTTGGAGATACACAACAAAGTATAGCTTTAGAAGGGTGGGAGAGAGGATGGGAAAAAATATTTAAGAGCGCTTGATGTACAGGTAGAGAAGAGAGTTCCCTCTCTCTTAAAAGTCCCTGGAGCTGTGTGATGATTTCTTGTTTGTCATACCCATCAGTCAGTAGCATTACATTCAGATTCAAAATCTGTAGCCAGAAAAACACTGGTGTATGGCTTCTTTGTGGAGAGTCTTGGGAATAGGTGTGTTATGAACCGCAACCAGCCACACTAGATGCTCCCACCCAGCGTGACATCCATCGTCTTTCAGTAAACATTACTCCATTTGCTCATGTCCATCTATTACTCTAAAACTGCAGATGGCAGAGTACCTTGAGGAAGCCTCTTTAAAGCCTCTTGTAACTGCAAGTCAGGCTTAGTTTTGTCCAGGTTGTTGGTTCATCACCCTCGCCATGATCTCCAAATTATTAGGAAGCTCTTGCGAAAGTCTTTATGTAAATCGACAGCACGAACTGGCTGCTTCCCAGTGTGAGAGGGCAGTAAAGTCAACTCCAGCCATACTGCATCAGACCCCAAGTCACACCTTTACTCAGGGGCAATTTGAAAGGGGCGTTATTTCTTTTTTTCTACTCTAGAAGCTTATTTACTGAGAATGCCTCGGCAATGGAATCTGGAAGGTGTGTTCTGCACTGTTCCTTCTCAAACTTGAAGTCACAATGTGACTTTGATAAGCCAGTGAAAATCTTTAGAATCAATAAAAAAAATCTCGAAGGGCGAGGACAACTTATACAATGGCACATTTAAAGTAAAGTTACAATGAATGTAAATGCCATTTCAACTTATATTTTATTTCAAGTTTTATTGAAAGTATTTAAACAAAATGCATTTGTAAAATGCAGAGTTTTGCTGCTTCACCTCCAAGTCTTGATTTGGCTGTATTTTGAGTTTATGTCTTTCGTATTATTTGGAAAAATAAAACAAAATTATTGAGTTCTGTAAGCAGAACTTTTTTTGGGGGGCGGTTAAATGCATGTTTTAGGGGAAAAATGTAAGGTTGGTAATTCAGAAACCTGTCAGTCAATACAGAAAGAGAAAGTGGAACCAAAGCTAAGAGCAGAAGGGTTCAGCTAACAAGCACATGAAATCTAATGACAAGCCTAGCAGAGACAAGCGAAGTCAAAGACTCAAGAGCCACATTTCTACTCCCACGAGGCCGTGTGGACACCCACGTGGCCTTATGGCCATCCACACGGCCTTGTGGATTATCATACTGGCCAAGGCATTTGTCACACTGTACACGTCTTCACGTTCACTATGAAGCATATTTCTTGAACTTCATTTTATGGTTGATTTGTGACTTTTAGAGGCATTTGAGTCTTGGTGTTTGCTTGAGGAAAATCCTAGGTCACTTGTTGAATGAAAACTGGGGAGGTGAGGCCAGTGAGGCCACGTTTCTTTTCAGTTCGGTGGCTCACTGTGAGTTAAAAGCCAAATAAATTATCAGTGTTTAAACCTGTTTATGTGCATGGAGCAGATGTTTTTATAAGTGCAGTTTGTGACTTTTCGGAAACTTCAAATGGATTTTTAGACTTGACTTAATCCATTTGGGGATGCTACAGAAGAATAGCACAGACTAAGTAATTTATAAAGAGCACAGATCTATTTTCCAGCGGTTCTGGAGGGTGGAAGGCTACAAGGCTGTCAGCATTTGCTGTCTGTGGGGGATCTGTTGTACTCTCATGTGGTAGAGGCAACAGGTCAAGCCCATCGAACGCCATGTGAAGCCCTGTGCATACTGACCTTCACTCCATTAGTGAGCGAGAAACCTTCAGGACTCAACTCCTTTCAGACCTCATCTCTCAATACCAGTATATTAACAATATCTGAATTTTCCAGGGATATTCAAACCACACCAAAATTTGAGACACAGTATTTATGTATGCTAATATGATTCTAAATAATTGGACATTATTTGGGATATTGAGTCCATGTTCTTCTTCTATTAACTGTACACATTGTAAGAATGAAACCTGCCAGAGTTTAACCATGATTGGAAACAGTAGTTTTCTATGAGCTTTTACTGTAGCATGTTGTCTCTGAAGGAAACAATCGCTTTTTTTTTTAAATCTTAGGATGAGATAATATATGCTAAAAAAAACCCTCAGTGTATTCCATATTTGCTAAACTTCACTTGGAATATTTGAAGTTTGTAAACTTTAATAAATTTGACTTAAAGTCAACTGGAGTATATGCTGCATGGAATAAAAAGACTCTGAGCCCTTGTATATTATATACACTCCTGCTACACAGTTATAAAAAGGTTCTTAAAGTTGATTTAATGATGCTGTAAGTAATGGTGTAGCGAGCAAGAGAGGGAAGCACGTGCCCAGGAGATTTAGAGTCAGGAGAGTGTGTATTTCTGGTGCGACAAGGCATATTTACACAACCGTTAGCCTCAGCAGTTCGCTCCATTTTTCATTAGAAATTTTATCTCTCTCCTGAATGTGGTAAACTTTTAGTCCTGTTGTTTGTTACTGCTTAATTTGCTTCCCCACAGAGAAAAGGCACAAAGAGTTGTGTTTGCCACATTTTCAGCCATTTCATCTTAAAAACCTAGCACAACTAGACTAGCTGATTCCAGGTGCATATTGTTATAAAGAAGGAAGTTATCTATCACCAAGCTCCCTGCTAGACCTTCTCAACACTTAGGGAAAAACGTCTCCCCCATTAAATCTCCTACTCCACTACTGCCTCGGCTTAAATCCTTCCTGTAGGTTTTTTTTTTTTTCTTTTTAAACTTTTTGCTCTTTGGGGAGGGTTGCTACCCTGCTCTCACATAATCACATGGAGACTTACTCTTTCTTATGAATGCCCAACCTTAGCCTGGCTTGTTTCTAGCCAGCTTTTATTAAATTATAACATCTACCTTTTGCTGGGCTTTTTACCTCTCTTTATTCTATACATCTTGCTTTCCTTCTTATTCTATTGCTGGCTGGGTGGCTGGCCCCAGTGTCCTCCTCTCCTTCTTTTCTTGCTCCTACCTCTTCTCTTTTTCTCCTCCCATTTATTCTCTCTGTCTGGCAGCATGCTTATCCCTCTCCTGCCTAGCTATTGGCTGTTCAGTTCTTTATTAGACTATTCAGGTGTTTTAGACAGGCAAAGTAACACAGCTTCACAGAGTTAAAGAAATGCAGCATAAAAGAATACAACATATCTTTGCATCATTAAACAAATGTCCCGCAGTCTAAAGAAATGTAACACATCTTCAACCAATATTCCATAACACCTTACGACCTGTGTTAGTCGCTTCCTAGTCCTGTGACGAAGGACTCAAGCTAATCAATGTAGAAGAATGAAAGATTTACTTTGGCTTACAGTTTTGCCGAGCAGTTTCTCTTGCTTTTGGACCTGTGGCAATGCAGGGCCCCATGAGGACAGGGTGTGGTAGAGCAGAGCTGCTCACCTCATGGCCACAGGGAAAGGAGAGGGAGAGAGAGGGGGAGGTGCCAAGGTTCCTCCCTACCTTCCAAGGCCACACCCCCAGTGACCTATTTCTCCTGGGCTTCACCTTTTGACAGTCCCCCTGTCTTCCAAAAGGGCCACAAGCTAGCTAACACCCTTTACAGTGGAAAGCACAGCGCCATCTTTCTGTTACTTTCCATCACCTTCCTGGTGGTGTTCTCGGCTGTCCCCACAGTGAGAATGCACCAGACATACTGAGATGACTGTGAACCTCTAAAGTAGACAGAACCATGCTTTCCACTTGGCCACAGGCCCTGGAAAAATCCAAATTCTCTAACGTGGTCAAGTCATACTGTAATCCTGCCCACACCCTCTCCTGCTCCTCTGAGAGAAGCTGTGTTTTTTTTTTTGTTTTTTTTTTTCCTTTGGACTGAGATACTCTCTGCTACTTCCAGATCCTGGCTGGGTATGCCACATCCTCTGCCACACTTGACGAAAGTATTGCTCCACTTTCTTGGTTCCCATAAATCTACAACGAATCCTCATTTTAATCCTTAGCATGTACTGTAACTTTGTAATATCGGTAGTTTTTTTTCTATCTAAGATAGGTCTAATTTTTCTCTCACCAATTTTCTGGAATGCTCTGTGAACATAATAAATGTTCAATTAATATTGGTCAAGAAATAAACATATTATCCTAAAGGTTTTTTTGCTTTATAAATGTTTAAATATTCTTTTAATATTAGCTAACAAATACATATTAGCAATTCAAGGTTATGTATCATTGCTCAAATTTGGAAAATAATACAAGGCCTAATATTCTATAATAACTTCTTAAAAACTCCATAATACTTAAAATACAACCAAATTAGTAATGTTCTAATATAATTTATATTTTAAGAATCTGATTTACATCTATGCACATGCATTTTTGCCACTGAAAAGGACTTCGGCTTTTTTTTTTTCTGTAGATTGTTCGTTTAGTAAGGGGAACAGAGGCCTTGAGTGTGCTGCTTAAACAAGAGTAACTTTGAAGTCAAACTATCTGGCTTTAAAGATGGACTTTAAGACCACTTGTTGCCATTTGGAACACTTGGGAAAGTTACTCTGCCTCAGTTTCCTTGTAAGTGGAGATAACAGTGGTGACAGTCCTCACAGGCTCTTTGTGGATGCAGTGAGTCCTGTAAAAGTGCCTGTGCACACTGCAGGGGCGGTGAGTGTCATTAGCCCTTCTACCTGAACTGCTGCATTTTCTCCTCTGCCTCTGTGCCCCATGGTCCCTTCCTCTCCGTTACCGGTGCACAGTGTTCCGCCTCTCTATTTCTCTTTTTCCTTTCTAGGAACACATTCCAATTCAAATTTCAAATTTAGTTGGAAATTAGAGGTACCAAAGATTAAGTAGCAACTGTAATAGTGTGCAAACCACACTCAAGAACACAGTAGAATGCTTGAATGTGGTATGAAGACAGACCTGCAGAGACTGCATGTGTGTGGCATTTGTGTGTATATGCGTGCAGAGACTTTGAAAAGGATATCCAAAGATTTTATAACCATTCCTGAAAGTAGAGGACAGATTTTCCACTGATGCCCTTTATAACATAACTTATGCAAATTATATTATGTACAGTGAGAATTTACCATCTTTGCAGAAATGGGATACATTCTCCCCACAGTAATACTATATAGAAAAATGAGTAAAAACAGAACCCATATTCCATGACAAAGGACATACAGTATGAGGAATCTGAAGGCAGACCAATACTTGGTTGCAAATCTTAATGCTACTATTTGAAAGATCTATGATTTAGGAATTTTTAAGACATATGTATCTTTAAATTTTCTTTTTGTAAAATAGTATTCAATATCAGATGTGCAGTTTTGGATTGAGGTAATAAATGCCCAGTTGTAGTGTCTGGAACAAAATGAACGGTAAGTAAACATTGTCTCTCATGTTTATATCCTTTTGGTTCTGACATTAAAGTAAGTCTGTGATGTAGAAAATGTCTGTCCCTTGCACTGTTGAGCTGACA
>CABHPH010121819.1:0-11908 GCA_902168325.1 Peromyscus nudipes
TCTCTCCCTGCCCCATTGTGTTTCCTACTGCTGTTGATCAAAACTAGGACCTGAGGGTCCTGGGAAAGATCTCTGCTACTGAGCTACATTCCTCCCATCTAAATGTGTTCTTTTCTATGGTGCAACTGTACTGGGATAAAGGTGCTCAGGACTAGGAATCTAACAAGAGATATGTGCTTGTACTTGACTGGATAGGACATGTTTCCAAGAGCTCAAGTTTTGACTCTTTGGTCCCCAGGTGCGAGTGCTATTTTGAGAGACTGTGGAAACTTCTAGATTGCATTTAGCTGGAGGAAGGAGGTCACTAGGGGTAGGTCCTTGAAGGCATGCAGTCCCTGGCTGCTTCCTATCTTGCTCTCTGCTTCCTGGGTAGTCATGAGTGGTAGTCATTCCACACTTGGATTGTGTCCATGTTCTGTCCAAGCACATGAAAACTGGCTATGCTGAAACGATGAGCCAGACTGCATCACATTGCTCTTAAGTTCCATTTTTCAAGTATGTTGTCATGCCCAAAAGAAATGACCATGTTGGGACAGAAACAAGATTTTGCAGAGTAATTCAAACTGGTGAAAATGAAAGCCCAGTCCCATGTGTATTAAGTATAGAATATAGCAACATTTAGTTCATCGAAGCCATTTAGGCAATTTTCGGTTTTCATAAATAGTTTTCAAGACAAAGAAATTATTCTTGTTTTAATCAAATTCATAAAGGTAGGACTGCAGTTAATGAATAAGCCATGGGAAAACAGATTTGACTGGAGATGGGAAAGCATTTGATGGCAACCAGTTTTCTCAAGGAGGGATCTGCTAGTATTTAAAGAAAGAAAGGTTTAGAGCTGGGGAAAGGATAGAGGAAAGGGTAGGGAGGACACTCTGGCAAGAAGCAGACACCAAAGACCAAGGTACATTAGACAAGCCCCATGGAGTCTTCCAAGCCCACCAATCATTATGTTATAACTTCGGTGGAGTTGTTCCTTAGGCCCAGGTTTTCTAGCTTGAGATATGTTTCTGAGGATCAAACTTTAGCATCCAGTACAATGGGATAATGAATGCTCACATACCAAGGCTCTACAAAACTCGGGTTTAAATTGAATGTCAGTGTTTACTCTGGTTGGTCATGGCTGCCACACTCTTTTGGATTTCTTCTGTAGCTCTAAAAATAAAGATAAATAAACAAGTCTTTGGACTTAAAGATACTCTGCTTCTCAGAATTATTTTGTAAAATTAGTAATAATTGCATACCTAGATTAAATATTTTGGGTGTGTAGGTGGGGCATATGCACACACACATTGTGTGTGTGTGTGTGTGTGTGTGTGTGTGTGTGTGTGTATGTGCGTGTGCGCGTGTTGTATGTGTATCGATAGTTTGGTTTTCAGCAAGTCTGCTGCCATAGCTAAACTGTCTGTGTTTGCATTTAATTACAGTAATTACTCACTGTGCTTGACTCTCATCAAGGAAAAAAACAATCATTCAACAAGTTAACCAAGAAATACAGCATCCAAGACATGCCTCCTGTTTCACTTTCTGCAATAATTAATTGACAGAGTTCTGCAGAATATATTCAGATTTCAATAGAATAATGCCTTTATACAAAATATATAACCACTATGTGAATAAACCACAAGACTGAACAGATAAAGTGGTTAAATCTGCACAGTTGAGGAGAATTAAGTGGAACACACATATTCTTATGTTCTGTCCCTTCAAGAAAACATTAACAAGACACAAAGAATACAAATGAGTTAAAAGTCCTCGAGTTTAATTACTCTAAACTTTCTCCTTCCTGAAAAATAGTTAAAATATTTTGTCCCTTTCCCTGATTTGTGCAAAATTCCATTAAAAAATATTTTTAAAAATTAAGCTTCGGTATGATTTATTCATTACTGAAATTGTAGGAGGAAGTGTCTGGGGGATTTTACAACATACACTTAATCTAATTTATATGTGTACATGCTACATGTTATGCAGTGGTTCTTCATTCCAACACCTTCTGGTTAAATCAGGAGCCCAGAAGCACGTGACAGGACTATATTGTAGTTTTAGGTTATGTACTTATATTACAAATGTACATGTTCTTATATTCCCTTTACAAAGTTGATGCCAGGAACTGTTTTTCATGATAAGAAATCATGACTGTTCAGAATATTTTATAGTTAGTTTGCTTAGGAATGATATAGTTTCTATTTAAAAACTAGACAAGTGATTAAAATAGTTTTTCAATGTGGATTCATCCTAAAAAATGAATTCATTGAAAACTGAAAGAATTTAATGTACTGGATTGTATTATGGAAGAACTGTTAATTGTAAGTTTGGGAAGGCTTGACCAATGTCAGCAATAGGAAGCACAAAGTCCTACCCTGAACTAGAAGAAGGAAGATGGAGGAGAGTTTTTTGGTAGTTCAAGAACAGAGTTATCTAATGAATTTTGAAATATAAAAAGCCAAGTTTTATTGCCAACAGAAGAGGGAACAATGAAGAAAACAAAGCTCCTTGAGACTCTTCCTGAGGCGGAATGAATGACCCTGATTGTTCTCCAGTCTCCTCCTACTCTGACCAGCAAGCAAACAAGAGGAAAGCCATCTTCTTCAGAAGGCTTGGGAGTGCAACATGTAGGACACAGTACTCTGTGACACAAAGATTACCAGAGACAGGCAGGAGTGGATCTGAGGGCAAGCACACCTAGAAACAGCAAAAAGAAGTTTCCATATATATTCAAGAAGCAAAGATATTGGATCAGAGTTTAAGTATTCATCCATGACAAAGAATCTTATAAAAAACATAGTTCTAAGAACTTTAATAAATAAAAACCAGCTAGAGTTCATCAACAGACAAATGGATAATGAAATGTGGTACATATTCACAATGGGATTTTATTCAACTGTAAAGAAGAATGGAGTTATGAAATCTGCAGGATAATGAGTGGATCTGGAAAATATTATACTGAGTGAAGTAACCCCAGTCAAGAAAGACAAATGCCACATATTCTCCCTTATATGCATTTTTAGAAAAGTCTGTTTAACACTGAGTGCTGATAAAGGTCAGAAAGATAGGATGGGATCACAAAAGGGAGGAAGGGGGATAGTAGAATAAATCAGACATGAAAGTATAAGGGGTAGAAATACAAACTACACAAATGTACAAACAGAGAGAGGGGTGAGAAATAGGGATGAGAACCAGGAAGGACAGTAGGCACTCAAACTAAAGATACATTAAAAAAAGTCATGTGGAAACCTACTACGTCATAAACTTATTAAAAATATAATCTAAAAGAGAAGACTTTGAACAGAAGGAAGCTCCATGCTTGGATTATGCTCCTCTAAGAAGCCATGGACTATTAAATAAAAATCTCAGTGCCAGATATGTGGTATCTTCCTACAAGTCATTGCTCAAGGTGGCCCCAGACACACTCAAAACAATGCGAGCATTTGTCATTGCTCTTGGTTATCAACCTGAGCTTGATGGTAAGTCCCAGTTGCTGAAAACACCAGGAAAAATGGCAATAGGCTATAAAGGAATCAAGTTAGTGCCATGAGGTGCTATGCGGACTGCTGGAGGAGAATAGTCATCAGTAGTCTTATATAGTTACGAATTCTGTAAGCTGCAATACGGAGGTCATTATTTTTCACTATCTTGCCAGACAACATGTCTCACAGTCCCTGCAGGCATCACATCCAGCAGAGAAATAATCTGTGTGAGATAAGAAGGAAAACTCAGTTCAGCCTCACTTAGTTGGACTGGTTTAAACTGGAGTCTGACACCAGGCAGTTTATTTTAGACAAGTTTAGGAACTATAATTTTTGGAAAAAGTTTCTTGGTAACAGCCATCTCAATCCCATGTGCACAATAAAGCTCAAAGTGTGACTACATCAAAACTCTTTTGCAAAGTACATGTGACCATGAAAATGGGTTTAATAGCTTAAGGGCTTAGGATCTGGTATTGTTCTGACCGAGATAGCATAGAGGTCAGCAGAAAATAAAGTACATGTGACATTTCCCCTAGTGACATATTCTATTGACTGAGAAACAAAACTAAAGATAAAGATCTAGGGATGCAGAATCTGGATAAACATTCTGGGGAATTTGGGTGAGGTCTGGCTCTACAGAGAACAAAGGTCACCAGGTTATTAGCAACATATACTCTCTGTCTTCTGGGTGGAAAAGAGGTATTCATTTCCTCTGTAGAGGAAGCAATCCTGCATGATTAACATTCCTGGTTTCTCCAGTGCTTATCTATGAGCACTGGTGCTTTATACCACACGTGATCTATAATGGACTAGTGGCACGATTATTATGGGGATTACCAAATATCTGATTGGATTTTTGGCTTGCTCCAAAGGAAGGAACTGTAAAAATGATCAAAAGTCCATGATTTTGGAAGTCATTGGCCCTAAAATTAAACCTACTATTATTATTCTACTAAATTGTTACATTGTCAAATTATCTTTTTTTGTGTGTGTGTGTGGTTTTTCGAGACAGGGCTTCTCTGTGTAGCTTTGCACCTTTCCTGGCACTCACTTGGTAGCCCAGGCTGGCCTCGAACTCACAGAGATCCGCCTGGCTCTGCCTCCCGAGTGCTGGGATTAAAGGCGTGCACCACTACCGCCCGGCTGTCAAATTGTCTTTTAAATACTCATTCTTATACTCATAGATGAGTATAGAACCCAGGCTTTACCAGGCTTCCTAGCAAAGTGGGTAGTGTTAAACGTATAAATCTATAACTGGCCAATAACAAATGCTGGTGGAGTGCTCAGATCTACAGAAGATAGCTACACTGCCTCCTCTAGGGATCTTTGTGGAAGAAAGGACAAAATGAATATTGAGTGGGATGATGGGGAAATTTAGCACAACAATCTCTGCTTGACATGACACATTCATTGTAATCATGCACTTACTGCAACTCTTGTTTTCTGCACAAGATCTGTACAAGATTTAGCCCTTAATCATTTTATTACAACTGAGGAAAGGGCCTATAAGATACCATCCTTCACTGAGGGACCATTGATAACCAATGGTTGTTGGGAAGGATTTGCCATTTTCTTTAGTGCTGTAATCCGTGGTGAGTTGCCCATGCTCCAGTAAATAATTCCCACCCATACTGGGGAAAAGCAATATAACTGTACTCAATGGATCATTCATAAAGAGAAGATCTAAAAGTAGGAGGGGCACATGTTGAGTGGGAGGCTTCAATGGGAGATGGAGGAGAACAGGAGTATGGGAAATTAAAATTACTAAAATTCATAATATAAAGATAAATAAGATGCCCAAATGTCAAAAAATAAATAAGATACCAAAATGTCAAAAAACTACATACATATGTTTTTAAAGAACTTTTAAAAATAAAAACCAATATTTGAAATATTAAACATGAACCACTTTAGTTTTATCACAGTGGAAAATATCTGAACATAACAATATCAGAGAAAGCAAAACCACTGTGTTTAAGAACATGTTCATCTTTTTTTCTGAGTTCTTAGGCTAACGTACTTAACTCATGATAAGTCAGGTACTAAGAATCTTCTATTTTCAGAGTTCCTGCCAGAGTGACTTTGTTTTAGTCAGTTGGTAGCATGACTGATTCTCTGTCGATGCCATTCATAAAATGTATACTCTTTCCCTTAAAGAATACTTGGAGAAAGAAATATAAATTAATCCAAAATGTATGGACAGCATTATCTTCCATATTTAAAGCATATATAATCATCATAGCCAACAACATTGAAGAATACATTTAAATCTGAAATCACTCTGAGCTCTAGAAAGTAATTATTAAAAGAAATAAACTTTTAGGTGTTCATTAAATACTACTTGATCTCAGTATTTCTGGATGAAATTATATCAATATTTTGCCTTCATGGTGACAAACATCCAGATGTTAGGAAATATTCTGAACTGTCTTTGCACATATTTTATAGTTAACTAACACAGTAATTATAGCTTGACTGAAAATACATAGCTAAGAACAGACGTAACTTTTCTTGTATCCTTCAGAATCTTTTAAGTTTTGTACAGATAATCTTAAACGTAGACAAGTGGAAACAAATAAGATTCAATAACATGAAATAACAGCACCACACTACCCAGTCCTTGCCACTCAAGACTATCTTGCCTTTTAGTTTGTGGCAGCCTGCTGTGGGATCTCCTTCTCACTCCCCTCTTCATCAGTGCACAATAGCTTTTTGAATACTTGATACTTTGTTGATTTTTGAGCACTTCATTGGTGATATAGCAGTCTCCTCCTATGTTGAGTATTTCATCTGATTTCTTCCTTGATTTTTAAAATAATCTTATAAGTATTCTTTGTTGTTTGAATTATTAATGCTTACTCTGGGTTTCATGCTACAAATACTGCTATTACTACTACTTTACAAGAAGTAGATACACTTTCTTAAAGTTGCTCCCATTTCAAGAATAAGGAAACTGAACTACATTTCATTTAAGGAAATTGCTGATGAGATCACAAGATCTAGTAAACACAGCTTATTGATTTCCAGAAATAAAAAAAAAAAATCTGCCTTACAGTCAACAAACAAACCAAAGTTTTTATATGGAATGTTTTCTACTTAAGAAAGGATTTAGTAAATTTATTCACACTGTGCTTAACTACTTGGCAAGCATCAGTAGACACACCACAGGCATATTGTGTTTTGTTGTATAGCAAGTACTCTCACTCATTTGCCCTGTTTAAAGACTTAGGCTTTGGTCACATAGAATAAATAAATGATAGCCAATTATAGAGAACCATAATCCAGGCCACTTAGAGTAAATAGATGATGACCAATCACAGTGAACTGTAATCCAGGTAGTTTGTTGGCTCACAGAGTGAATGTGACATGAAGTAAGTAGATCTCTTTTCCTCTCTAAGATGGATACATGGATAATAGAAGGAAAAGAACCATTCTGTAGTTCCTCCCTGATTTCTGGACATAAGAAAAACAAGACTATGAAATAGATGAAAAGTACATGGATGGGGGAAAATGGGTCAAGAGGAATATCCAGTACCACTACTTAACGTGACATAGTTTTCTTTTCTTTATCTTTTTTTGATTTATAAATTTATTTGAAAAATTCACAAAGCAAGAACATTCCTTTTGTGGATTTTGGTTTGATTGTTTTTGGAAAATTTTTGTGCCTATTATAGAAGGAATCATGACTTTCTGCTTTAAATATCATGTACATTTGTATGTTACAACATTAAACAAGCACATTCTCAACATAAGAAATATTGATTATATTAGATAGCTAGATGATAGATGATAGATAGATAGATAGATAGATAGATAGATAGATAGATAGGTAGATAGATAGATTAAAGATAGAAGATGATAGATAGATAGATAGATAGATAGATAGATAGATAGATAGATAGATAGATAGATAGATAGAAGATAGATAGATAGATAGATAGATAGATAGATAGATAGATAGATAGATAGATAATAGAGAAGATGCACCTATCTGCTGAAAGGCTCCTCCTGCCATGTATGCTTGCTGACTTTTGAAGCATGTTGTTCAGGGATCCGTTTCTCAGTTGCAGTCAATTCTGTGATCAGTAGCCTCACAATGGGGACTCTGGGGTACTCTATTTAGCTGATTCAGTATATTGGGCTGAAATATTCTTAGGCAGAGCAGGAATGTACTACTTTTATTTCAGTAACATCTTCAGCAACATTCTGACATGCATTTCTCTTTTCCTTTTACTATGTTTATCTATGTGGTAACTAGATGTCCACATGATTTCTTCCAAGACATAAAGTCAATTAAGACTATTATTACTGGATTAGACATTTCTTCATTACTCTGCCTTCTTTCAAAACATACCTAATTACTCACCAGAGCATCAAGATTGATCATCTTCCTTTGTGGCTATGCATACTTTTCTGTTAAGTTAATCTGTTTGAATGTGTCAGGTATCAATTTTAATGCGTTTGTGAATCTATCACGGTAAGATATACAGATAGTAAAGTAGAATGTCATTAAAATGAAAATACCAAGCCTTATGGTGAAGGAATAAAAATAGTGGAAAATTTAAAATTTAGATGAACAGTAATTTATTTGAATATTAAAAAAATCCCATTGCTCTTGATATTCCATCCAATGTGATTAATTTCTAATTTACTAGTAGATAACATTAGCTCCTGTTTTTTTTTTTTGTGGCTACTTCCCATGGAGAGAAAGAAATTTAAATTTCAATGTGAAATTCTGGAGATCTGATTACTTAAAATAAATTGTATATAAGAGTCTGTCATTTAATATTTATTTTATTATTACTAAGTCTGCAGGTGATAATATAACCAGTGTGTTATGGAGCTTGCAATCTCATGGCCAATTCACATTCTTCTCACATATTATTTACTTGACAATCACTGTGTGACTTACTTTCAAAACTAATTTAATATTGGAATTATAAATCTTTAAAGTCAATAATGTATATACTATGCAGTACAAGGAGTGGAGATGATTCTTTTAATTAAAGAAATAGTGTCTGATGCTTCAAGGAGGTGGAATGGAAGTAAGTACTCAGGGTCATCTAGTCACCACACAGTTGAACACAGTAAAAGGAAGAGAGAAATGTATGTTAGAACGTTGGTGAAGATGTTACTGAAATACAAATCATGTAGACATCCACAGCTGTTCAAAATGCAGAAAACAACTGACCATGAGTTATTCTGCCTCAATTAATTCATCTACAGCACAACCTCACATCTAAGGCTCAGAGAGCATCCTGGATGAGGAGGTAGAAAGACTCTAAGGGCCAGAGAACCAGGATACCTGTTATGGGACAGAATCTTCTAGACAAGATAGGGAAGCTGCACCTATGTAATCTCAGCAATATAGTTGCTTAAACCAGACTTGTGTAATAACAACTCTAGTCAATATGTCAATATTGATAGGGAAAATTTCACAAGGTCATGCCCTGAGATCAAGAACTACTGAAAATCAATGGCTATTGAAAAAGCAAGATCAGTTTTCAGCCCCTGATAGGTTATCCAATTCCAAGTGGTAAGCCCTAAACACACACACATATACACCCCACAACACATATAGGAGCAATATTAAACAATTCATGTTTAATGCATGCATGTATGTATGCATGTGTGGATAACAATAATAGTTATTGTTATCCATATTGTTATCCATATCAATATGAAGAGGAATGGGGGGCTGTAGGAAGATTTGGAGGGAGAAGGATAGATGGATGTACATGTAGTATTTGTACATCAAATTTACAAAATGTGATTTATAAAAGAGCTAATGAAACTTTACATAAAAAGACACGGGTGCTGTTGGGATTTCGGTATGACTGAATTGCGTTTCGCAGAGGTTCACATTGTGGAGTGCCAGTCCTCTGCAGATGTGGAAAGACAGTGAAACCATCAAGGCCATGGAGAAATAATTGTGTGATGAGATCATTATTTTCAAAAGGGATTAATGTTGGTTCTGTGGGGTAAGTTTTTCAAGAGTGTGGATTTTTATAAGAAAAACAGGTCAGGTTTTCCTCAAATACCTCTGTCCCCTTGTCTCACGTGTTCACCTTTTGCGTGCGCTCTTCATGTGAAATATCTGCCATTATGGACTCGTCATAGGTTAGAGGTCTGCACGATCTTGGACTTTTAGTTTCCAAAACTGTGAGCCAAATGGAGTTCCTTTTTTTTAAAAAAAAAATGTACATAGACTCAGAAATTTTGTTACATTCCCAGAAATAGGCTAATACAGATTCTAAACCCGATAGTATGCAATAAGGCTTAATTGGTTGAAAAAATAGAACCACATGCACAATGCTCAAAAACTTGACTAACAAGTTGGGTGTATAAATAGATGGGTAGGTGAAGCAATTAATCTTCTAGAATAAACTCAGACATTTGTCCATTGGGGTGATAGCTGTCATTTTAAAAACAGAGTTCTTGTAGCCAAAGTTTAAAAGAAAGCTAAGAATACTCCATTGTCTTGACTGCATGCTAGGTGACTTTTTCCAGGAGACATGAACAAACAAACATCTATCTAACCCTTCTATAGCACGCATGACAGAACAATGACCCTTTTCCACCCACATCTAACTTAGTGAGCCCATGAGTTTATTGGGATTATTTGCAAGAATATGGGTGACCCCAAAGGCAGCTGCACCACTGAAAAGGAAAGCCCATCCAGCACAGGCTATACATTATAAAAGCCATGTTAAAGCCCACCCAGCACAGGCTATACATTAAAATAGCCATGATGTCAGTAAAGCTTGCTGGCAACGCAGTGGTCAGAGTCTCCTCTCTTGAACAAGTGTTTGCTGCCTCCATAGCCTTGAAGGCAGGGCTTCTGGAATACTGCAAGTTTCAGGAGCTTCCTGATACCCGTGAGTTATGTTCACCTGCTGAGTCTTTATGATCCTCCTTCACCCTCAGAAAGAGAGAATGTTTTAATTCTGAGAGACCAATATAGAGTACCACCAAATATTTCTGTCAGTGTCTAAAATGTTCAATGTAAACTCAAAATTCAAGAGTATTTCCACCCCTTCCTTTAGGAAACACTTAGGCAATTATTATAATACTTTAGCATTCACTGTGATTTATTTTTATTTTTATTTTTTTTGGAAAATGTTAGCATTTAATTAATCACCCTGGGTGGCTTCAAGCCTCCAGGACACAGGCACTTCCAACACCCTTTATCTTCTCTTCAGCTCTTCTGCTGAAAAATTTGGCTTTCACGATGACAGCCTGCTTAGGTAGCTTTCCCTTCCCCAGAACTTGGTAGTAGCCTGATCGCACAACATCAATGATGGGAGCAGTTCCAGTCTTGTTCTTTGCAGCATTGACGCATGTCTGTTCACTGGCCAGTATCCACAATTTATCCAGGTTGACAGTCGGACAGAAGCTCTGGTTCCTCTTTAAGTGGTAATGTCTCATACCAACTTTCCCAAAGAAACCTGGATGGTATTTGTTGAAGTTGATCCTGTGGTGATGCATGCCTACAGCATTCCCACAGCCTCCTGGGTGCTTGCGGCGTTTACCAATGTGGCCGTGGCCGTGGCCATGGCTCATGTGGCCCCAGAGTTTCTGGATCTTCCTCAGTCTAGATGGCATGGCAGCAGCAGAATGGGAAGAAAGAGCAATATTTTTTATTCTAAGACTTAATTTTAGATCATATTCTGGTTAATTCTGAACAAGAACATTTCAGAAGTACACTACACACAGTGTGACTTCTTTTAACTTTAATACAGTATTTTCCCTATTTTACATGACCAGAATACAGACATGGATAGAATCTAGTTTTGAAATGAACTGATCCATTTATTTATGTTGCTATTATCAGCATTAGGTATAATTGTCTTAATAGACAAGTGCTCTATGGCTTAGAAGTTTGAAGTACAGGAGAAGGGTCAAACATGATTTAATAACAGAAGCATGTATAGTTTACCAAGATCACACAAAAAATAACAAGGAAACAGCAACAACAAAAAGAAAAGAAAAGAAGAAAGAGTGGTTCTGAGTATAGTTCAGTGAGTAGTCAGAATTGTGATAGATCTTGATGGGTGCATTTGGGAGATAATGCATGGGGTTCATGCTGATCATCTGATCATCAAATAGTGACTTCTCTACTTCTTAAAGTTCAACATAAGAATATTTTCCATCACTGTTATTAGGTATAATTATTTGTCAGGCTTTAGTCAGTGAACATGAGACGTTATGAAGCATAGTCCCCAAATGTATTGGTGTGGTTTAGTGTGATTACTGACATTTAGTAATTTGTCAAAAAGGGAGAATATACTATGAATAGCTGCAGGACCCAGGAGAACAGAGAATCACAGACAGCGGATTCATTTCCAACCCACTGCCTGGAAGCCAGCCTTACAGAGCCCAGCCGAGCTCAGGTTGAGTCAGAGCTGTCCAATATAATGCCTACATGGAAAAAAATGTGTGCA
>CABHPH010121822.1:4121-16161 GCA_902168325.1 Peromyscus nudipes
TATTTTTTTTTTTTTTTTTTTTTTGTTTTTCGAGACAGGGTTTCTCTGTGTAGCTTTGCGCCTTTCCAGGAGCTCACTTGGTAGCCCAGGCTGGCCTTGAACTCACAGAGATCCGCCTGCCTCTGCCTCCCGAGTGCTGGGATTAAAGGCGTGCGTCACCAACGCCCGGCGCTTCATTTTAATAATTAAATTATTCAACAAGTGGTTCAAAGCAACTGAACCAATCTTAGAATAATTCAGAAAAATAATCTCTTTAAATCCTTGCCTCTCAGTGCACAGCAAAAAAACAAAACAAAACAAAACAAAAAAACTACAGTGATTACAGCACAAAATAGTGAAACTACAAAAAAAATCTAGGGAGACATGCTGTTGTGGGATTTTTGTTCACTGTGTGAAGAGATATTGCTGTGACTGGTATAATAAAAAGCTGAACAGCCAATAGCTAGGCAGGAGGTATAGGTGAGACTTCTGGTAGAGAAAAAGAAACTTGGAGGAGAAGCCGGGAGGTGGTGGCGCACGCCTTTAGTCCAGTGCTCAGGAGGCAGGGGCAGGCGGATCTCTTTGAGTTCGAGGCCAGCCAGGGCTACAGAGTGAGCTCCAGGACAGGTGCAAAGCTACACAGAGAAACCCTGTGCATATTTGTGCTTACTGCATTTCAAAAACAAACTACGGAAGTATTATGGAAGGTACAAGGGCTGTGTGACGAACATAAACTAGTAGACTCTCTAAAGAAAGCCAGTCTAGCAGCACAAAGCTATAAGCCAGAATCTGAGACTCCATGCACAACACTGTTAGGAGAACTTCCAGTATCTGCACCTACTTCATCCCACAGACGCAGTCCCCAGGGTTCCTGTAAGGACAATCTAAGAACACAGTACTGAATATAACATCACCTGAAAGGCCGTCATAACATGTCCTAACTTATAGAACCTTGTATAAATATTAAATGTTCTTAATCTCACTAAACATGGGAGTCTTAACTAAATTTTATGTGTCCTCCAACAAAGATCCTCAATTTTGTTCATGCATGAAACAGAGAGGGGGTATTTGAAAGGAACAGTCTGGGCTATATGCTGCTTTGAGAGAAGCATAGACCCACTGCCTCCCAGAGTCAGGAGATGTCAGTCTGCGGTCTAGGGAGCAGCATGTAACGGCACACAGGTAAAGCCACAGAACACGTGGCAACATATAGATTAACAAAACTGAGCTGAGTTTAAGTGTAAGAGCTAATCAGTGGTAGGCCTGAGCTCATGGCTGAGCAGTTTTAATTAATATAAGTCTCTGTGTGTTTACTTGGGTCTGAGTGGCTGAGGACCAGGCGGGACACAGAAAAACTTTCAGCTACAGAACAAAGTTTATTGCATACCAGTGGTTTAATCACTCCAAGATTAGAAATCTGCTCTCAAAGAGTACGGGTATCTCCTGGGACTAGGTAAAAATGCAAACTATCAGGCTGCACTACAGACTAACTAGAAGAGAAACTCCGGGATGTGGCTCAGCAATGCGTGTTTCAACAAACCTTCCAGTTTGAAAACTATGATTACACAGCTTCAGGAGTGTAATTCTCCTGAAAATTATATGTAAGCTTGGGCCTCTGCATTTGCCAGGCATTTTTTCAGGATAAACAAGGGAGCCTGTTGCTTAGATAAAAACAACAATATTTGCTCTCAAAGATAGAATTTAAGCTTTCAGACAAATATCTGAATTTTTTAGCATTACAAAGCTATTATAACCTTAGCAGTTTCCCAGTAACCATTACCTTTCTAAGATTGGTGTTACTAACAAATGTGCTGCTTGTTATTTTTATCGTAAAGATACTAATGCTTTGAAAGATTTGCATGGCTTACTGAAGTAATAATTCTAAAAGACTAAACCATATAGCTGTAAGATCCAATTCTGTAAAATAGGTCAGTGGATTTTAATATGCCAGAAATATGAAAAATTCATTGATAAGGCTGCAAATTCTCTTTATGAAAACTAATTAACCAAATTGTATTTAAAAAAAAAAATTAAAATAGCACTTTCTTCTGCACTCCATTATCTGTTCCATGAATTCAGTCTATATAATACACACAATGTCAGGTAAAAGACAAGAACTGGGCTGTCTTCTATCAGTCCAGGCATTAAACTGACTCAAAATATAAAACACCCCTTTTTTCTTTTCACTAGCCTTTGATTCAGAAAGAATCTAACTGCAAGTATTATTTACGCTCAAATAATGGAGTCTATGTATTTTTATCTCTACATTTTAATTTATACCGTAAGTCTCAACAGACATAACCTATATTAACAAAGATGCGGTCAACAGTCATCCCCTTTCTCCACAGTGCTGTTTTCTGCACTGGTGGCCTGCAGTCAGCCACTGTCTGGGAGAATTATATGGAAAAGACCAGAAATAAATAACATATAAGTTTTAAATCAGAAGTCATTCACGGTAGCAGTGTGGTGGAATGTCTTTTGTGCTGTGTTGTGCCCAGGGTATCCAGTCTGTTTCTACCCACTGTCCCTGCCCCATCTCAGCACTCATGGTATTTAAGCGCTTTCCTGACTTCACTCATATTTTAGCTAATAAGCTGACGATTCAGATACAAGAGAAAGGAGCTAAAGGAGGGTTAGGGGGATTGCTAGACCTTTGAGTATTAAGAGTCCTGAGATGAAAACGTTTGAGAAACAACATTTGACTCGAAGTGTTCTCTAGATATTTCCTCCCAATGAAACATTCCCTCCTGGAGGGAAGGGAGGAGGTTCACTTCACAGGAAAGTTGCTCAAAATTCAATATGCCCCGCCCCAAGGATACGCACACGAGCAATAGAAAACAGCTGGAGGAAGAGGCTGTCCCATGGGGCTGCCAGCAACTTTTGTCCAAATTCAAGTGGGGTGCTTTTTGTAGGTGAGCTGATATGGCTTTCCAGTGATACAGCCTCCAGAGCCTTCAGGCTCCTTGAAGAAACCTCAGTAAACTCACTGTTTCTCCAAGCTAAACTTTGGTGGAATTATTTCTGTGATCTGCCATTCTTATACTTAGGGGTGGAGGTGGGGGCTATGTGTTCATATATTCCCAGGAAAAGTCACACAATGCATTAGTACCCAAAGAAGGTGAACAAAGACTAAGACAAGTCTAAGATTTGTAACTGAGGCTGACCCATTTGAAGGTGGAGCACAGGAGCAATCCCGATATGGCTACTTTCCCCCATGTGGTAAGGGATGGCATGCGACCTTGATGTAGGGGAAGTTGTGTATGGTGATATAGGTATCATATATATGGTGATATCACCAATATAAGTGATAATACCCGCAACTGAGGTCGAGTTATCTGAGCATGGAGCATCTTTAGGAAAATCCCAGGGTAGTGTTTTCTTCTACGTGATATGGGTGTGGCATGCCTCTTAGATGAATGAGGCCTAGCATTTGAGTAAGAGGATGCCCCCAAACAGCTGATAGACTTAGAGACTATACTGCAGTCCCTCAAAGCAGCACATACTGGACAGGAATATAAGCAGGCCGTGGCAGATAGTGTCCGGATTTCTGCTGTGAGTGGTAAGACATACAACTGGGGCTGAGCTGTCTACTCGGAACTTGCCTGCGCAAGGAAGGGTCACAACAGGAAAAAGACATGTGAATGCTATCTTCCACATTAGCACCTGGTTTGGCAAGAAAAGTGGTGGGAGTGTGTGGGAGCCCATTTTCAGGATCCTCATGGCTTTACCCAGCAGGTCCTCATAGAGAGGATGATTAGGACCACGGGCCTGAGTGCAGGTGTCTGAGATGGTCCGCACCTGGCTGGGGGGAGGGGGCTTTTGCTCCACCCCTTGGAGTCTCTATAAATACCCTGGGGCAGAGACAGTCAGGGCCCGTTGGAATAGGTTCCAGGCCTTCTCGAGGCTACCCAGTATTTTCTGTTTATCTCCACAATCTAAATCCTTCTATCTAATATTTCCTGCTGCTCGCACTCAAGAAAACTCTGGGGAACTGTGGGGTTGGTGAGTAAATGCCCTGCAGGAGTGTGGGGAGGTGAGTTGGAAGTGCTAGATTACCGTTTCTTACAACTTGTGGGGTGCACAGGAATAGAGTACAAATTAGATCTGTGCCCCTACTAGCATCCCAAAACTCAGAAGCCAAGGGAAGAACCAAACAGGGAAAAGGAAGATGGCAAGGAGAATCAACAAGACACTCGTCAGGTCTAATTTTCAATACAGACTGGGATTCAACAAGCAGCTGGCAGCCTCAGTAAGGGCCCAGGACAGGGACTACAGTAACCAGGGGTAATACACTGCATCTGAAACACAGTGAAAGGGCCCCTCGCAAGCTGTTTCATGAAGCTGCTGGAACGTGGGGATAGATGAGCTGTCTGCCTGCCTAGGAACAGAGAAAATGATTACTACAATGACTCATTCCCTACTGGAGACAAAAGCTACAGAATCCGAGGCAACACGAGGAAAATCAGTCCCTGAGGGACTGGACTTGCTCCTGTGAGCCATTAGGGAGGGATCCTTGGTTATCATCGGCTTGGGCTATATGGCCAGTATGACAAGGGCTATATGGAAACAGGAGGAAAGAGGAACTGGGTGTAAGAAAGGCCATGTTTGATGTCTCCTGCCAGGTGCTGCGTAACAGCTCCCTCCCCGAGACTGACACACTCCACCCTGCAGGAAGCTCCTTCAACAGGAAGGTACACAACTCCAAGAGCTTCAGGAAGTCCCTCAAACTGACCAGATAATGGCTCTAGGCCCTCCCCTGCCAGAATAAGCAATAAAAGGGGAGAGTTCCTCTCAGAGGAGCAGAGTTAAGCTGCAAAGACTGAGGGAAGACCAGCTGCCCGAGGGAAGCAGAAACAGTCCAGCTGCCTGGAACAGGTTTAGACCAGAGTCACTAGGAAAGGACACTCTCCAACACTTTTATGAGTTGTCACTCATGCTGGGATGGGCTTTGGTGATATGGCTGCCTTTGAATCATTTTTGCTCCTGAAAGTGACCCCAATAAAACTCATTGGTTCACCAAGTTGGACTTTGGTGGTGTCCATACTTTGGTCTATCATGGGCTCGCTATCTGGGGTGAGTAGAGACATGTGTGTTATGTCTCCCCAGGAAAAGTTTTGTCATATAACACCAGGCCAGACAGGATTATGTTCACAGTTAACAAAGAAGTTAATTCAGCAAAGATTGGGACAGGGTTTTAGTGGCTTTGCTGAGTGAGACCCATGGTAAAATGTGATCTTTACAAATATTTAACAAAATTCATCAGGATTTTCTTAACACTCTTTAGACTTAAAAGAATTGCTAAAATACCCTCTGATTTAATGACGTTCTTCATTGATTACTTACAATCAAACATTTTATATTTACAAACAAATGATAAGATAGTTCACCATCCTGGGAATTGTGAGAGATGGCTCAGCAGTTAAGGATGCTTAGTGCTCTTGCAGAAGACTCAGGTTTGGTTCCCAGCACCCACAGTGGGCAGCTCAAACTCCAGTTGCAGAGGATCTAACCCCCTCTTCTGGCTTTTATGAGTTCCAACATGCACATGGTATATACATGAACTTAGGCAGACACACACATACACAAGGGCTAAAAAAAGTCTTAAAAACAAACATCCTAATAATTGTAAATGTTCTACTCTCCTACTTACTGAAGAGCTTTACTTTAAGTGCCCAAGAAAAGGATTAGAGGGACCTATCCAGCACAAATCACCATTACTTGACTTGGAGTGGTGAGATATCAGACTATTGTTTTTTCTGCACTTTCAAATTTTAGATGATTACTTTTACTATAAGGAAAGCAATCTGAGAAAGCCATGACAACTCAAAACATAATTCTATTTCTCATTACTCTGAAGTTTCCATTGAGCAGCCCCGACCTAATGACTTTAAGGCAGCCAGATACACAGGTTTAAAATCTGTGTCACTTAATAGCTATGTGACTTCTGACTTTGACATAAAAAGGTGGATTAGTACATTAAAATTATTATTTCTAAATATAAGGAAGTCTGACTTGAGATTAGAAATATTAATCTAAAAAGCCAATTCTTCAATGTGAACTGAAAAATCTATATTAAAGTTCTTGTTTTCATACAATTCCAATAGGTTGACAATTATACATTTTGTTGCTAAGCTTGGGTACTGCCTCGTGGCAAACACTGGCTAAACCAAGTTTTTAATACTTTGCTCTACAAATTAGTTCAGAAGATTTTTTTTTTCCAAATGAGATTTTTCCTATACAAAACATCTCTAGTCCAGACATTATTTTACAAAATAGCTAATATGCAATCATTAATTGTAATTCCGTGTCACCGATTTTAAAAAAGTCAAGTTTCCATAGTCAGTATAAGAAGGTAAGCATCTGGAAAAGGAGAAAGGCACAATGTAATAACAGGATGGATAGGACCATCAAAATGACTCCCCTAAATATATCAGAATGAGGGCATCCAATACTGTCAGATCTACTTGTATACAACCAACCTTTTCAAAAGCAAATTAACTACATATTGGGACATTTCATTCATTTTTAAAACTATAATTGGTGATATGAAGACTAGCTTTTAAGAACTGTGGATCAGAAGATTCTTTTTAAAATAAGTTTGACCTTGCAGTTAACAGAAGTCGTCTGTGTTAACTATCAAATGTTACCTGAATCAGACAAATTTTCAAAAAATGGGATTTCGTGTACCTTGTTGGTCACACAACAAAATCACCTAGTGACGGATTTCTCCAAACTTACCCCTATCATTCAGCAACACGGACACTGGAAGTGTGTGCACACCTAGTGTAACCGCCTCCTCCCGAGCATGGGTTGAGGCCACTCTATCAGACTCGCCTCCTCCCGAGGATGGGTTGAGCCCACCCTATCAGACTCAGCAAAGGTGGGTGAGAACACTGAAGAGTCTAAGTTCGATTCTACTCACCTGTCGTGCTGCCTCACTTGCTGACTTTCTCTGAAATCAACTGCTATGTTGTGAGCTGCTCTATGAAACTGAATATCTCAGTCCAGCAACCTTCAAGGAACTGTTGGCTACCAACCTGGACACTTATCTAACCCAAGATCCAGCAATTCCAATATATTTTTGTTCAAGAAGGAAAAAACCCTACACCCACAAGACAAGATTTCAAGAATGTATGTCATAACAGCTTTATTCATAACAGTCAAAACTGGAAACAGCCTAAGAGTCCATCAACGGAAGAGAGAAACAAGCTTGGTGATAGCACACTGATAGAATGGACTCTACTGAGCGTGGGCAGGAACTATTGATCTATTACAGGGGGGGTGAACTGTATAGGCTCCCTTTTATAGAACTTTTAACACGTAACTGCTAATCCCAGAAAACCGAAGCTCCTGACTTTGTGGTGACTTTCTCTAAGGAAGGGTCTGAGCTGCACCGTGTCTGTAGGCATCAGTATCTGTAACTGACTGGGGGCATCTACTCAGTCGTCTGTAATTCACACTGACATGCACTGAAAGAGTCTGAGACACTGAGGAATATCTAAGGAGACAGCATAAGGCAGAAATATAAGCAGTCTTACATAACAGTTTGCTTGTTGCTTTTTTCATTATTGGAGATGTGTTTGTAATGTCATCAAAGAGCTGGTTTATTCTTTAAACCTTTAGGGCAAAAGAGATAGACACTTCATACATCTCCCTAACTCTAAGCTCCTTGTGAACTGTATAAAAAGAGGTCATTTCCTGCACAATTTTAAGAAAACACAAGGTACACGAAATCCCATTTTCAACCAGCAATTTGAAGTCTAGGAAGGAACTTACAAAGCAAGTTCCTTTTCTTCTACCACAGTGAGATCTTTCAGTCCTGAGGAGCTGGGCTCAGTGGCACAAGCCAGTAACCCCAGCACTTGGGAGGCTGTGGCTGGACCATCAGCGAGCCAACCTAACCTAAAGAAGTTAAGACTCAGGCTCTAAGACACTAAGAACCAAGTAAGTCACAATCGAGGTTGCTGTCGGCAGCAATAAAGAGCAGAAGGGCACAGGCCGCACCGATCCCCACTCCAGGACTGAGGCACTTGGACTCTCTTTTTGCCACAGATTAAAGGACACCGTGTATTCAGCTAAAACAACAGCTGGACTGGAGGCGGGGGATAGTATCTTTATGAAAAATCAGGCTCTGGAGTGAGTTGGGCAACTTTTGTGGGGTTAAGTGTGTGCTACATTCTACTTTTGGCTACTTTTGATACTAAATGCTTTATAATATTTAGGACAATACAAGAATATGTTAATTAACTATACAGAAGCCCATACCAAACATCTTCAATGTAAAGTAAATACTAGGCTGGGCATGGTGGAGGCTCTGTGAGTTTAAGGCCAACCTGATCTATATAGTGAATGAATTCAAGGACAGTCAAAGATATGTTGAGAGACCCTATCTCAAAAACAAAACAAAACAAAACAACAACAACAACAACAACAACAAAATACCGGGAAGGGCTAGAAAGATGAGTCAGTGGTTAAAAGCACCTGCTGCTTTCCAGAGGACCCAAGTTAAGTTCCCTGTCACCACTTCATACAGCTCACAACCACATGCAACTCCAGCTCCAGGGTATCCAACACCCTCAGGGGACCCCCACACACACACACACACACACATGCACATCCCCATAGACACACACATATACACATAAATTAAAAAATAAAATTAAGCTTTAAAAATAAATAACTACTAAATACTGAGATCGCAAAACTGAACCTTTAAAAAAATACATCTGAACTCTTTTGTAAGAAGAAATTTCATCAAAATTTTACCAGTTTGTTACTAAAAATATATCACTATTAGGAAATGAATTAAGATAATTTCACTTTAAAGTGGTACTTAGAAAGTTCTATAGTGACCTGGTGTAGTAGTGTACACTTAGAATTGCAGCACTCCAGAGGCAGAGACAGGCAGATTTCTGTGAGTTTGAGGCCAGCCTGGTCTAAACAGCCAATTCCAGGACAGCCAGGATTACATAGTAAAACCCTACTTCAAAAACAAAACTAAACCATCTTTTTTTTTGAAGGATTTCCTAACTGCTCCCAACCCAGAATTAACAATCTCTTTTACATACTCCAAAAAACAGTACAATATACTCCTACAGGTTACACTTTATGAGGTTCTGTTATTCTTTAAAGCCCCTCACAACCTAGTGCTGTGAAGTTATTAACTATCTGCCTCTCCAAAGTTTTGCCTGTGTTTAACACATAATGAACTATTAGCTATAATATTTAAATTTTTCCATCCAAGACATTTGCCTATCCCTAGGGAAAAAAAAATGTGTGTGTGTGTGTGTGTTACTACAGTAACAACCAACTAATAGTCAACTAACAAGTACTTTTAATGACTCAGCATACATCTACTGGAAACTAGACTTAAGGAAGCTCTAATGTTCACAAACAAATATGAAAGTATAAGTTAAGTACAGAATGTTTTTTTTTTGTTTTTTTGTACCACAGAGAATTCAATAATTATTGTTTTGTTTGTTTTCTACAAATGAGCCAAACAAATGAGGTTAAAAAAAAAAAGTAGGCTGTATCAAACTTAGGTCCTCCTAACTACAAAATAATTATATGAGGCCGTTTCACTGTTTGCAGTCCACTGAATGTGGGTCCACAGAAAACAACTGCAAGCCATTTGTGGAGCTAGCCATGACTGGGAAAGGCCCACTCCTCTGTGGATTCATTCTAAATGAGGAAACTGATGCACAAAGAGATATAAGTAGCATGTTGGTGGTTAGAGATTTGTGAGACAACATATTAATCAGATTTGGGAAAGAGTACTTGGAAGTAAACAGTCTCGGCTGATTTATTAAATCAGACTCAGACCTTTCATTTAGCCTAAAGAAAAAGAAACCATGTGTAGTGGCAGAGGCCCGAGGTCCCAGCACGTGGCAGGCTGAGGCAGAAGAATCTTGAGCCTCGACCTGTCTTGAGAGACAGAGAAAATGAGTGAGGAAAGAAAGAAAAGCAAGACAGGAAAAAGATGTGCAATTTCATATAAAACCAGCAAGAACTTGAGTTTTCATCTGGTCAGATGAAAGCCTACTTATGAGCCAGTTCACCACACTCAACAGTTAGTGTCTAAATATCCAGCATAGATCCAACAATCTGATGATGATTTCCAATGTTTATCATACCATTAGTCATTCATTACCCATTACTGGATCACAAACACGATTTGCTAAAAATTAAGTGGAAAATTATATAAAATACAAAAGTACAACACACATATAAGGGAGAGTGTGGTTTTCATTTCCTGAAAGTTCTGATTAAATTTTGACAATAAAATATCTATTTCTAAGTATGGGCTAAAAAAACAATCTGGTAGCTACCCTTTTCTATAAGCCCTAGACTAGTACTTTCTCCCCCCAAAGCTGCATAACTTAGGAACTCCTCACTGTAATTACAAAACCAAGTACAGATTATCATAGCTGAAGCTCCAAATCAAACTGCTGATTCAACATCCACGTTCCACTACTACGCTCACTTGAACACGTGTACCTCACTTTCTATCTGTAAACGAGAACGGTAGAACCTGCTAAGTGGTAAAAAACCATCATACATAAAGTCCTTAGTCGAAGTTTACAGAACAAATTGAAGGAGTAACACCCGTGGAAATGGACACCAAGAAGAGCTGGAGGTGTATAGCCCAGTGGTAGAGGACTTGCTCAACATAAGCCAAGTCCTAATGTTCAACAGCATCAAGACAAACAAGGAGCCGGAGAGACGGCTCTCGTGGTAAGCACTGCTTACTCTTCCAGAGGAACTGAGCACCCATATTGGGTGACCCACAACCTCCTCTAACTCCAGCTCCAGCAAACTGCCTCCACAGGCACGCTCGCGCACACACTCTGGGCAAATATTCACACAGACACACAGGTGCTCGTGAATAAAAGCAACAACAACAAAAAATTTTTTTAAAGAAAACACTTAAGGGAGGGGTCTTTGGTATTTTATTTTAAAGGTGAGCCTTTTAATTTTGTATCCTTCTGTCTTCTTTGAATTTATAATGCATATGTAAAGTACATACTCCAAATGTAATGTTTTAAAGTACATAACCTAATTACTCTTTATTTAAAAAAAAAAAACAGGAAGTATCAAGGCAGTGTATGGTGCTTTTGTTTTTGTTCTCCATTTCTGTGTTTTATAAAAACATTATGTCTTTCTAAAAGAAAACAACGACTTGCTCATAAGGGGGGAGGGGCAAAAAAAAGTAAAGTTCAGCGTTTAGGAATCTGTGCCTATTTGGAGATTCTTCTTGCCAAAGACTTCTTAACTAAATCCCCACTCAAATAGCCTATCATCTTTGTCTCTAAGAAAACGAGCTAGCTGAGACAAGGTAAATACACAATGGTGGCGTGCAGAACTTGAAAGCTGCGCTTTCTTCCCTTATCATAACGCGCACAATACCCTTATCACTATTGTCTGGGACCGGCCGGTAGTAGTCTTTCCCAACAGACTGTAAACGTCTTAGCAAAGGTGGAATTCCACAAACTCCATCCGTCTTTCGTTGTGTTACTAAGAATAGGGCAGATTCTTAAACACTTGTTGAGTTACCGTACACTTCTCTTGGCTCGGACTGTCTTCAAGAGACACAACCGTGTCAAACAAAACTAGCACCCAAACGACAAAGCTAGTCTAGAGCGACTCCAATCTCACTTGTCTCACAACACACTCTGAACTGAAAAAGTTTTAAGTATGTCCATATCCAGGGTCAACCACTACACGGAGTTCACCTAAGTTGAAGTACCAGGGTTGCAATCGCCAAAGAGTGGATTCACACATCCCCCCCTTTCCACGCCCCCACCAACCCAGGCACGAACTTCAGGTCTCGGGGTGAGGTGTAAAAAGAACACCAGCCAAGCCCCCTACTTGTCCCGCTACAACCTGTAACTCTTTCTAGCAGTCCGATCTCCCGCCCTCCACTCCCAAACCCGTAAAAGACGATTCCAAAGTCTCCCACCTGCTGCAAAGTGCAGGGGAGAAGACTTTCGGCCGGCCATGTCCTTGGCATTCACGTTCGCTGCGTCCACCAACCTCTTCACCCGGGACACGTCCCCATTGC
>CABHPH010121824.1:0-19695 GCA_902168325.1 Peromyscus nudipes
CCGCCACACACACACAGAGGGCTTTATAAATCATGCTTAAAATAAGCCAAGGGCCCGAGTGAGGCTTTAATAAAGATAAAAAGAAAAAGGGAAATTTGTCAAAAACAAATTGGTTGTCATTCAACCAGACACCTCTTTAGCAGGTCTTTTTCCCCCCTCTAAGATAATTTCTTTTTGCAAATAACTAGTGAGGCTCTGTCCATCTAAACAATCTGGAATTCCTGAAGAATGCTGTTCTGCACAGCTAGTGCTTTCACAGTCTCCCCCACTTCGGTTTTTCCCAGTATAATATAATCCCTCGCACCTGCAAAAGCTCCGCAGACTGCTGACTGCCAAGAATCCACCACATGACCCCGCCGCCACGACCAGAGGGCCTGTGGAAAGAAAAAGAAAAATACAAGTTATTCCATCTTTGAGTTTATCAGAACCTGCTGTGGGTTTAGCTTGGGATGGGAACTTAAGTGAGAAGCTATTTTGGTAGAATTCTTCAATGATGATGTAAGTGATTTTCCCAAGGACTTAACTGCATTCTAAAATTAGTCAAAGAAGTAAGGGTGACAGCCACATCATGATTCTCAAAGGAAATATTTTCAAGGAGGATTTCATACACACAAATTAAAATAAATATAATAAATTTATGACAATGAAATATTTTATGTATTTCTCATATAACTCTAAGCATATAAATACTATAATTCATAATTATTCCAGAATAGTGTATGCCAAATTCCTTAGTTCTTTGAAAAATTCTTATCCACACCTAACCTTTGAGAGATACTAGCTGTTACCTGAGCGGTACTTTAATGGAAGGGGGGCACACTTTGAGACAGAGTCTAATGATAATCCAGGCTATCCTTGAACTCAGGATCATCCTTTCCCAGCCACCATGCCTAGCATGAATTTAGAATCGGTGAAAACCTGTTTGTGCTGTTCACATAATAAGCCAGGATCATACAAACACCCACACCAGGCATAAGCTGGGAACGTGGCAGACAAGGTGCTTGGCTCATTGGACACTTACTGCCTTGTGGAAGGGATGAGTGCATCTGCACAATGCTTAGACTCTCATCTACTGGTCTGCGGTCTTCTCAACAACTCTAGGAGTTGGATCCTATTCTATCTAGGCTTCTGAGGCACAGCCTTGCATAATACTCTTTTCCTTCGCTTTACTGAGGTACCATCTAATAAACAACATATATTTAAAGTATACACTTTGATAAATTTGGGTGGACACACATACACACACAATCACTGCTACAACTGAGACCACAGACTGACTTATGAACCAAAGTTCTGCATCCCTTTGGGAACTTCTCTCCTGAGCCCCATCTCACTGTCCTCTAAGTAACCTGATATCCCTGTCACTGCTGACTGTTTGCCTGCTCTAGAATTTTATATAAATACAATACCATCAGTTTCCCTTTCTATGCCTTCTCTTGTAACTATTCTGTGTTTCATCCACATTACAGACATCAAGACTTCATTCCCTTCTTGCTGATGAGCAATGATCTAGCACATAGGTACATCAGCCTTTGTTTTTCTAGTTTGGGGATGTTACTGATAAACCCATGTGAACATCTGCAAACAGACCTTTAGATGGAAAATGTCTTCCCTTCTGCTCAGGAAATAACTAAGAAGGAAGTTGCTAGGTCAGAGGTAGGGGTATGTTTAACTTTATAAAGCTGCCAAGCTCTTTTCCAAAAATGGCTGTACATTTCACATTCCCACCAGTCCTGATTTGTCCACATCCTTCCCAAGCTTAGTTGCCAGCATTTTTAAGTGTTCACATCCTAGTAAGTGTGCACTAAGTTTCTGTTTTGTTTTTAGATTTTAAGTTCTATATATATTTGTGTGTGTGTGTGTGTGTCCCTTGGACAAGATGGTATAAGCACATGAGTATAGGTGCCCAGAGGTCAGATGATGTCAGATGCCCTGGAACTGGAGTTTACAGGTAGCTGTAAGCCACTCACATGGGTGCCAGGAACCAAGCCTAGGTCTGCAACAGCAGTACATACTCTTAACCACCAAGTCACCTCTCTGGTTCCTTTACCACGGTTTTAATGATGGTGACCTTCTCTTTACATACTTATTTGCTATCTATGAATTTTCAAATATTTGTGTATTTTTATTGGGTTGTCTATTATCTAAATAAAAGATATTTCAAAGTTCTTGATATATTCCGTGTACAAGTTATTTGCAGATACTTTTTCCTAATCTGTGATTTATCTCTTCATTCTCTGGAAAAAGTTTTTCAACTAAGCATTAAATTTTGATTAAGTCCAAATTATTTTTAAGATAATACACTATTCATATGTTAATATTCATATTACAGATGGAGGAGATTTGTTTGATTTTGCTTGAGACAGGGTCTCACTCTGTAGTTCAAGCTGACCTGGAACTTACTACATAGACCAACGTGGTCTTGAACTGGTTTTAATCCTCCTGGTGCTGTCTGCTCATTGCTGAGATCACTGGTGTGTGAATCTTGCTTTTGGTGTCATTTGTAAGAAAACTTTGCCTATTTCAATGCAAAGATTTTTTTCCCCCCTATATGTTCAGAAATCTTAAGTCTCTTCAAAGGTTTTACATCTTTACCTTTGAGTTAACTTGTTATGGTATGAAGGCTGGGCCGGTGTTCCTTCATTCTGTTTGATGTATGTATGAAAAACACCCACTGTATCTAGTGTTTGAAAAATATAGTTCTTTCTCCAGTGAAATCCCTTCTCCAAAAATCTATTCTCTAGCTGGTCCTTATCTATAGATGCTAATTCTTTACTTTCTTATCACAGGTTTTAATAAAGTTTGAAATTAAGTAGTTTCAGTTTTCCAGATTGTTTCTTTTTTAAGTTGTTCTGACTATTCTAGGCTCTTCACATTTCCATATGAATTTTTATATCAGAATACCAATTTCCATAGAACACCCTGCTGAGAGCTCATCCAGCTTACATGAATCCATGGATTGTTTTTGGGTAAAATGGACACATTAACAATATTGATTTTTTTTCTATTTCATCATAAGCATTTAGTTACTTTCCTATTGCTGTGAAGAGACACTGACTAAAACAACTCATAAAAGAAAATGTTTATCGTGGCTCACAGTTGCAGAGGGTTACAGTTCCTCACCATCGTGGAGGGGAGCATGGCAGCAGGCAGGCATGGCGCTGGGGCAAGAGCTTAGAGTTTACATCTGATTCACAAGCAGGAAGCAGAGAAGAGAGAACTAAAAGGGAATGGCATGGCCTTTTTGAAAGCTCAAAGCCCACCCCTAGTGTCATACTTCCTCCAACAAGGCCACACCTCCTAATCCTTCCCAAACAGTTCCACCTGGGGAGGAAGTGTTCAAACACATGAACCTATGTGGGCCATTCTCATTCAAGTCACCACAGTGAACATCTCTCCCCTCACTTAGCCTTCCTATAATTCCTCTCAACCCTGAGCTAGAGCTTCACAGGCTTTGACCCTGGTTTTGTCAAATGTATTTTTAAGTACTCCACATGTCGTGGAGCTATGTGAAGGGTAAATTTTAATATGTAAATTTAATAGGAACTGATTATCAACACAAATGATTTTAGATATTTGTGCTCTGCATCACTGGCCATTCAGTGGTTCAGCTCTGCTCCGGTGGAAACACCATTAACTTTCTTCAACTACAGTCAGGCCTGCTTCTTCCTTTGTAATCAGAACATCTTACTGCTTTCTCTTCTCCCACAACAATGGCCACACATGGTACCAAAAGAGCTGCTGGCTATCTTATCGTGAATGTTAACAAAAGTGTACTGACATGGAAGTAGTGTCGCTCTGGGGAAATACCCACATGAAACAGGAACAGCTGACCCGGCACCCATCTCCCATCATGGGTATCTATCTTATCGTGAATGCTTACAACAGTATTCTGACATGGAAGTAGTGTCGCTCTGGGGAAATACTCAAACAGCCCACATGAAATAGAAACAGCTGACCCGGCACCCATCTCCCATCATGGGTATTTATTTCCCCAATGACAACTTCCTCTGGAAGGTTACAGGACTGCTACAGATCTGATGATGTTATAAAAATAAATCAAGATGCACTTGGCCCTGTTCACCTTGTCAAGTGTAGGCTGCCAACACAGAATAATAGATAAGATACATGCTGTTCTGTGATGGGAAAGTATATTTACTAAATCTACTGGGCTAAAAGTCTACCTATCAAACAGGCTCTTTAACCCTGCTTATAAAAACAAATAGGTTTTAAGAATCTTTGTTACAAATGTGTTTCTAAAGTCTGTAGCTCTACAGAACAGAATTTGGTAGATTTTGAGGAAATGCTTTAATGTTTGAAAATGAATGTGTACCTTTGTGGAAAGCATTATTGTCTCCATTTCTCTATAAGCATTAGAGACCCAATGGGACACAGTAAAGAGGAACAACTTTTATCTTTTTTAACAATCTTTATGTATTTAGCCACACATTTGATAAAAATGTCACAAAGCGTTCATGTTATATGCCCCTCTCCCCCCACCCCGTGTGTGTGTGTGTGTGTGTGTGTGTGTGTGAGTGAGTGTGTGTGTGTGTGTGTGTGTGTGTGTCTGACTCGCTCATGCTAAGCACGTGTTCTACTACTGAGCCACACCCCCATTCCTCAACGTCATCACTCACTTTACAGGCTGACTGGAGAAACGCAGACATGATCCGCGTTTCTTAGTGAGAGGTCATCTTCTATTCTTAGTCTTCTGACATCGAAAGAGGACATTATTCCAAACACTTGATTTATAGCAACAGTAAAGAACAAACAGGGAAAAAGGACGGCACAGAAGGAGAGGTCAAAGACACTATGGAGTTCATGAATGCAGCAAATGTTCGGGGACTGCCTCCCAGGTGTTTCTTGCAAGCTCAAGGGAAAAACAAAACAAAGAACAATCCGTGAGGGAGGTATATATGGTAAGTAGTAAGTTGGGAGGAGGAGGCTTATGAAATGGGAGTGGGATTAGTGGTGGAGAAGCTTCACACAGGCGCCTGCTGTGTTCTAGGAAGAAAGGAAACCTGGTCCAAGGGAAGGAAACAATCAAAAGAGACTCCGATGTCTGAAGACTGTTTAAATATAGAATCCCTATAGATACGCCCAAATTGCCACGTCACCTGACCAGAATTAACCTAAGAAGATTTATATATATATATATATATATAAAGTCATTTTCTAGTAAAGTGAATACTACCAAAAATCTTAGGAAAAACAGTCCCCAAGTCCCCCGAGAATTACAAAAAAGTCAGGGCCGATGTCAGCGGCAGACTCAGGACACACTGTAAATAAGACTGACAGCAACCGTACAACTGACCCTCCAGCCACTACACACTCCCACAGTAGGAGCCTCACCACAGTCTCCTCAAGTGTGTGTGACTGGCAGCATTCTGCCATCCTTTGGACAAGGACACTGAGGCTTGAGGACCTTCAATCACTAGTGAGCCTAGCAATGGAACTGGATCTGAATGGCACCACATGGTGTGCCCTATACAACTGGATATAGATCTACAGATTGCCTCTGTCTTCAAAGGGGAGAGGTATATTCCACAGGGACCACAGCTGCCACTGCAATGACACTGAAATACCCAAGTGAGGTGGCTTATGCCTGTAATCCCAGCAGTTAGGAGATTGCTATGAGTTTGAGGACAGCCTGGGCTACACAATGAGTTCCAGGGCAGGCTGGAATGAGATGACTCTCACTTTAAAAAAGGACAACAACAACAACAAAAAAAAACCCAACAAAACCAGGCTGGCTGACTGATTAAGTAAATAAATAAAGCACCCATACTATGCCATATTCAAAGCAATTTACTTCAGTAAGTTTGAGGTTTTTTTTTTTTTAAAGTTAGTAACTGAATATAAAGTCTTGGGAAATTGAGAGCGACCAATCTAAACAGATGAGAGCAATTTACATATGCTGCATTTTGGAATTAAGACAACAAGAATAAGAACTGTGATGATAAAAAGTATTACATACAAATTAGAAAAATACTTGAAATTGTATCTTAGCCCATGGTTTGCAAGGACAAGAGGATGGGTACTCACTGGAAAAGTGAGGGAAAGTCACTCACAGAAAGACTAAATATTGCTTTTATTTAAGTAGGTTCAGAGCACACTGGAAATACAATAAAAATGAACACAGCACCGGCAATGGGTCACATGATTCCTACTGATGCTGTTGGGTAGCTCACTAAGTAACTAGCGCATCCCAAGTGGGACATTCAAGATTTTACCAGATCATCTTATTTAATTTTGGAAAGCCTGTATAAGCACAACAACAGGTGGGTGCAGAGGCTAGGAGTGTTGAACAAGCTGCCCGAGGTCACATGGAGGATCCAGCGGGCTGGTCTTGTTCTGCACAAAGCCACACCTTCTAACAGACAGAATGGTCTGTGTGTGCTTCTCCAGGTTAGTCACGGCCTCAGCACAGCCTCCAGGGGAGGCACAGGACAGCATGCAAGCCGTCGAGAAAAACGGCTTCATCCCAATAACATCTGTTTAATTACTGGAGGTTTGTAACAGAGCTTTTTCTGGTGTTCTGTTTTCTTGCCTGAAGGGCCTTTCTGAACACACATACACACAATTCAAGCTTCTGTAACATTCTCAACCTGAGTAAGTTTTTCCACTGCTACATAAGCATGACTGTCACTCCCACCAAGGCAGAAGAATGACTGGAGAGGTGAGGAGGGACAGAAAGGGGCCCAAACATGAAGAGACAATGTTGGAGTCTCCACTTTTAAGTTAAGTAAGCATTTAAACATAGAGGATCATATATCCCCAGGTACCTGAATCTTGATCTCAGTTCCATGTTATCTCCTTTTTCTCAAATAAAAATGAAATTTTATGATGACTCTACAGACATTTATTTATATCAAAGAGAAAATTCAAGTTTGAGGGTTAAGACTAGCCATCAGAACGTGCTTAACTTCTTCGGTTTTCCTTAGGTAAACCTCTCTTAATACAGTGTGATAGGGAAGGAAAGATTTCTAATAGCGTATGCAAACAAATTTATTCTAAGATAATCTTAGGTTTACAGAAGAGCTACAGAAACAGCATGGTTCCTATGTCCTCTCCCGCCTGTGTCCATAGTTCAAGGCTCAAAGCTGACTACAGAAATCAGAACAAGCCTACTAATCTGCAGGTCTTAACTAAATTTGACAAGAACTGCTACTGTGTAAAAGTATGCAACTTCGGACATTTGCCTAGCTCCTTCCCACAACTGCTACACAAATAACCAAGTAGTTTTCATCCCTAAGTGACTCTTCACTACTTTTTCTTTTGAGATAATGTTTCACCTTGTACACTGACTGTCTAGAGCTCCGTATGTAGACCAGACTGGTCTTGAACTAAAGGCATGCACCACCATCTGGTTTCAGCCATTGCTGAAGGCTTATTTGAGGAAGAAGACTATGAGAAACTCTGGTTCTCCCATCCCAGCATGGCACACCCCAGTACCAGTATTCATAAAGAGGTACAAATAGGCACTATCAGGAATGGCTTGGAATACTAGTGTGGACAGCTATCTTCCATTAAACCACACCATGAAGAGCTCGGGTTTTGACTTCTAAAGACCTACCCAGATGAATATTGCTGTCCAATGAAGCCAAGCAGAAAGAAGTGATCCGGCTCCAGCCTGGAAAAAATTCAACGTGGGACTTGTTCATGTGTCTATTCATATGGCTTCTAATCTCATAAGATTATAAAATTTTACTATGTGGTTTTCATGGGTACATGATAGGGTATTTCAAAGCCATCTAGTCAATTCCAAATTAATTATGACTAAGACAACATGAAGGTTTTCAAATCTCCACAGCACTTGGGATCAGCTCTGGGAGACTGACAGTTGTGAATCCACCAACAGGTTTTGCCACGCAGCAGAGCCAGCACATGTCCACTTCCTGGAAATACTCCCTTCCAGAAGCTGACCAAGCTACTGTGTAGGCTTGCACAAGCATTCCTAAAGCTGTTCGGACAGCTGCCTATGACTCCTGTTCAGGCAGATGAGCCGGCATCCTGTGAAGTGTTCACACACTAATGTGTAAGGTGAAGGTTTCAAAGTAAGCTTTGGAAAACAAAAAGAACAGGAAACACAACAGGTAGACTGCAGTATCACCAGGTGGCTGAAGGCTAACAGGGACTCCTCAGTCAGAGTTCGCATAATGAAAACTGGATGCACCCAACTGCTAGTTAGGAACCATTCGGAGCACAGAGGCTGACTTGGGCTGCAGCTGCAGGGGACTATGCTGCGGGTGGGATGTACAAGCAGCCGTCTCCTTCGGGTTGATCTACTTTGGGTAATACTGAATTTAGGCTGGCTGAGGCTTTTAGATATATCTTTCCAGGGAGTGAAGAAAGTTAACAATAAGAATTTCTAAGAGCTCTGAACAGAGAAGGTGCTGTTCTGGGGAAACTGTAGAAGGGGCTATGGTACCACACTTGCTTCATAAGAGTTAGGGACTACTGTTTACGTAGTCATAGTTTTGGATTATGTAGATAGGTCTTTGGGGGGATATTTATTCTAACTAGGAGGTTCTCTGAGTTTTCTGTATCTGTCATTTGATTTTGTATTGGTTTTGTTTGGGGTATTTTATTTTATTTTATTTTATTTTGGCAGAAGGGAGAAGAGGCTTATTGCAGTCTGGGAGGCTGGCTCTCAGAACTGCTCCAGGGCAGTGAATAGAAGACCTCAGAGTAGCGGGATGTTAGGAAACTTCTTTATCTGAGGGTATTTAGAAGTAAGTTTCTATCTATTTGACAGGTATAAGGAAACACACATGCTTTCTGATGGCAACTTTCTCTTTTACTTCATCTTAAAAAATCTCTTTCTCTGAAAATCTCTGTCTCCACACAGCTACATTTCTTTACATACGGCTATATATCTCTCTTTACAAACATACATCTCAGAATCTCTTCTGAAAATCTCTCTTGCTCTCTCTCCTGTCTAGCTACTCATTTTCTCTCCTCAGCTCCCTCTGCACACCCCCATACACTATTCTTTCACATCGCTCCTCTACATAGCAGCTCTTTCATACAACTCTCTCTCTCTCTCTCTCTCTCTCTCTCTCTCTCTCACACACACACACACACACACACACAAAAAAAACCACACACACACACACACTTCTTCTACATCATTCATCTACTCTTTACTCACTCACTGTCTCACCTTACTGTCTCTCTCACAGCCAAACTCTGGACAACTATGTGTTACATTTTCAGGGTCCGACCCATTCTCATAACACACGATAAGTCACAGTTTTTCTCAGGCTAGGAAGGTCTTGCTGACCGGCCAGTGAGTAATGCTTAGACAAGCATGTAGCCAGAGTGGTTAGCATTCCCAGACAGAGCATAACATTGAAGTTCAGGACTTAACAAGAACAGTTAGTTGGCTGAACCTTGAGTGGTTGGAGTACATGCAGAAAGAATTACTTCAGGGAGTTATGTCTACCAGAGTTGCTTCAAGTCTGACCTTGATTCAGCAATAAATACCTGGAACTTAGGTTTGTATATTCTCTGCAGGGGCAGCTAGTCTGTTTTGAATTTGTTCTGAAATCTAAAATTAGTTGTCTTTGTGACTGAGAATACTGTTACTTTCCTTTGTCAGTTATGAAAAATATTCTAGTATTATTTCTAATCATCAAAATTATACAGCTTAAGTAGAAATAAATCATCTTCCTGACTACCCACAGCTAAATGTGTGCCCAAAGATGTAAAACACACACCAATGGGCTGTGGAAAGAACCCCACAGCTGTTCTTTTTAGGGAGATAAGTGGTGGCACCTGAGAAAGTTACAGCCAGAAAACAACCAGTTTCCACAGCCAGTGACCCCACAGACTTTGCCTAGTCTGGCTCCCCAACAGAGAGTTATTCTTCTGGTGGGTCGAGCTGTTAAATACTAGTTGTCACCTGCTGTATACTCCCACGGCCTCCTACAGAGGTCCTACTCACTGAACAGTACTTCAGTAGCTGTCTGAGTAATAATCACAATAAAACAAATCATAATTGAGGCTCATGATCCTTCAACAAAGGGCACAACTGTTTGAATACTCCCACCTTCAGAAGAGCACCTGCCTTCCTGTTTCAGGATGGACCCATCTCTTTAAAAAGACTGTTTACAAGATAGGTACTGTACCAAATGCCCCACTAACCCCCACACATACAAAGTCATTATGTGACAATTAAAACTAAAGTTTCATAAAAGATACATATCAAGTTAACAAGGGGAAGCTAAAGGACAAGCCCAGATCTCTCACAGCACCAGAAAAACACAAAGCAGTCACTTGTGAGCACCAGCCTTCAGAAGCTCTCAGTGCCCTGTGCAGCCTGACTAAAGCTGTGGAATACACAAGCAGCACCAACTACAAAAGGGACTCATTGCCTTCATCTCTGGGGTGCCATAAGCCTAGCAGGCCGTCTCTTTTTGTTGTTGTTTTTTGTTTTGTTTTGTTTTTCGAGACAGGGTTTCTCTGTGTAGTTTTGGTGCCTGTCCTGGATCTCACTCTGTAAACCAGGCTGGCCTCAAACTCACAGAGATCTGCCTGGCTCTGCCTCCCAAATGCTAGGATTAAAGGCGTGCAACACCACTGCCCGGCTCACAGGCTGTCATTTTTAAAAAGCAGGCAAATACTTGATGCCTACATGAATACCTGAAGGGCAAGTCTTGATGATTTTACCTTGTGTAAAGAATGAGGGAACATGTGAATTGGCCAACCATCAAAATTCCTAATTCTTAAGTTTGGCTGAGAACACTGTAAAACAGGAACAGAATGTAGGCCTCATATCATGGACTATATGGTACGGCATTCTGGTGAGCTTCCCAAGAATGTGAGTTTGATGAAATGTGGGCTGTGTGATCAACTAGTGATGCCTGCCAAGATATAGCATACACATAGCAAATTGCATATCTAACACCTGAATGTATCCCCAATAAAACTCATTGGTTCACCAAGGTGGACTCTGTTGGTATTCACACTCTGGCCTGTCATTGGTTCTGTATCTTGGGTGAAGAGACGTCTGCTCACATCTCCCAGGAATACTGTGAGACAACAGGTCTCTATTTCAGTCCCTGCTTTGAGCTCTTGCCCTGACTTCTCTCAATGATGGGACTGTAAGCTGAAATAAACCTTTTCTCCTCCTATGTTGATTTGGTCAATGTTCATTATAGCAACAGAGAGGCAAATGAGGACGGCATCTTAGACTCAGTCAGTGACTAGGAAATAGAACCACTCTGCCCTTACGTTAAGACTTCTTCCTCCACACTGACCCGACACTGGCATGGCACTAATCAAACACGTGCACTTTACTCTCGTCCATACCATCCCAACCTCCGTGTACTGCAGCAGGCCTATCCATGGAGACACCACTCTCTCCCAGTCTCACAAAACAGCACCTATGGAAATGAATGATATTATTACTCAATACATAAGCGGTATTGCTGTGGATGTGATGTGGCAGATATTTAGCAATCACTGCATCAGAATCAAGAGCAAAAAGTTACTGCTATTTAGCTTGAGAACATAGTTTTTATACAGTACTGCTTCTGCATGGTACTTATAACACACAAGAGAAATATCCAAGTAACTACTGTACATAATGCCTCTAAGGGAAATGAGGGTATACTAGGCCCAGTTTCCTATTTCAAGGCTTCAATTCCATCCTAAGAAGCAGAGAATGATGTCACAGGCTCATCCACGTAAGCTGATTTATTTTTGGTTGGCTTCAAATTTCATGTTTTCATTTCTTAGTTACTACTATGTAATTCTGCAACACTTTGTAGCTGATGTAAACTATGTAAATCTGGAAGTAATTAGCAATTCCCCTCCTGCACTGTGAACTGCTGTTTCCTGGTTTTTGTTGTTGTTTTTAAGTTTGACCTTCCTACAGGACATTCAACGTACCTTTTAATAATATATTTACTCTTCATCTAAACTCAGCAAGAGAAAACCTGTATGTTTAAAAAAGGAAAATGTATTTTTATGGCTGTGAATACAGTTTCAAAGGAACCTATAAATAAAACAGCCAATACAACAGTTCTACAAGTCTGTGTGGAACTCAATCAAGAATGTTAACCTTCAACAATTAGCAAATCTCTATCAACACCCAGTGCAAAAGGCAGAACCGTGAAGAATATAAATATAAACAGGCAAACAATATTCCTTCATCTTTACAGCAACGTGCTGTAGGGAATGTGATACAAATGTGTACAAAAGGTGGCTCTGGGGTGACCTCTGCAAACACCCACTGGTCCTGAAGAACGGCCTTCAGGGAGTTGCAGAGACAGGATACAATTAACTTTTATTAGCTGTGGGGCATATGAGAGGGAAAGTCACAGTAAAGACACTGCACTTCCTAAACAAGCTCATGTGTGAAAGGACTGAGAACATAAGGCTGGAGTCAGACATGGGTTCAAATTCGATGATACTCCTTAGCACTCCTGTGATTGGGAGAAAGACTTTGCTGGCTGGCATGCTCTCTGTCTCAGTCTCTCCCTTCTCTCTTTCCCCAGCCACAAAGTGAAGACAAATAACACCTGTCCCAGTCACTACTGTTGCACAGTAAAAAGTGCTACGAGCAAATACAAACCCAAGAGACTTGATGACAGAGGTCTCCTGCACACCCAGCTTTCCTAGCTAAGCCTAATGAAAGGCTCAGCTCTGAGCTCTGCATGGTGGGAATAAGATGTTAATGGAACCTAAGCCTGCCATGGTATCTGTTCATCCCACGACTGATGTCTTTGGTAAGTATGTTTAGGGATGGCAAGTGCCAAACTAAAGAAGCACTTGAAATGCCAGCAAGGACTACACAGGTGTTATGATTCCTGAGGAAGAAGCCATGAAATATTCCATCTTGAAGGGGGGGGATGGGAAGCATCTCATTAGGGTGATACTTGGTCTAAGACACAGTAATGACGACTAAAAGGTATGAGGGCATGCCATGTATATATGAACATCTGTGGAAACCAGAATAGGGCATCAAACTCACAATGCTCCTGCCTCAGCCCCCTAAGGACTGGAATTACAGGTATACACCACAATCTGGCCCAAGGCATGCATAAACCATGCAGCAATCCACCCTTCATTCGTCCTCCTCAAGTCTTTTTCATTGAAAAGTAGCTTGAAGAAACAATCTATTATGGGGGCAGACCTTGGGGACACAGGAGACTGGCTCCTCGATTAGCTTGACCATTTCAGTACTCTGTATGCTATGTGCCTCTACCCTACTGCACTCATCTGCAATCCTGCTGGACTGAACAAGGTCTGACCCAGGACAGGGGCAATGAAGATGCAGCGCTGGCTTAAACCACACTGTAGATGTAATTCTGAATGGTTTTATTAAATAAGAAACACAGAGCCAAATGCAGAGCTAAAAGCCCCAGAGGTCAGAGAGCAGTAGCTAAGAGCTGAGACCAAGACCGCCTTCTTACCACCCACTGCTGGTGCTGTCCTTCCTCTGAGAAAGAGACCTACTTCCTGTGTGTCTGTCTTTTTATTGACTTTCTCTTCTGCCTTCTCATTGGTTGTAAACCCAACCACTTGACCTCCTCATCACTGCCTGTCTATACAGACCTCCAGGTCTCTATCGTTGGTATTGAGATTAAAGGCGTGTGTCTCCAAGCTGGCTATGTCCTTGAACACACAGACTCTGCCTGCCATGTGATCGGATTAAGGGTGTGTGCTACCACTGCCAGACTTCTGCTATGGCTTGCTATTAGCTCTGACCCCCAGGTAACTTCATTTATTAACATACAAATAAAATCACATTTCAGCACAAATAAAATATCACCATACCACACTGGCTGCCTATACCGTTTGTCTGCCAGTGGAAGGGTCCTTGGCCTTATCTGAATGCTCTCACTTGTTCTGCGACATCTTCAACACAACACAGCAAGTACAAAGCAACTGGAGACACAAGCATCAGGGAGGCGAGGGTGAGTCTGCACAGCCCAGAGTAGACAGCTTTGAGCAGATCAAACCCTGACTAAACTTTGAAAGGTGCAGCCCATCTAGATCCATGAAAGTACATTCTGGTGGGGGGGGGGGGGGGGGGGGGATTCTGAAAAAAGAGATACAACCTCACATTTACAAAGTCCTATCACTGACTGCGGGACCAGCCTCCAGGCAGCACAGGGCTCAAAGGGAAAGCCACAGCGTAGGCGTAAACTAGACGTTTTTATCTGAGGGGTTTGGGGAAAAAAAGACACTCAAATGCTCTCTTGAGGGTTTCCTTCTTTATTATCCATTTTCTGTTCTTCTGTTCTTTTCTCTCCCTCTATAGCTTATATACCCCAATAAACTCTTTCAGGCAATTCAGGAGTCACAAAGAGGTTACATTCCATTTTTAAGTGAATGATAATAAGTAAAAATGTGTTTTTTATCTCCCTTACATGATTAAAAACAGTCATCCTAACAACCCACATACAATATATCTAAGTAATCTGTCACCGATTAATAGACCATGAGCAAGCAAGGAGCATATTTTCTTAGCCAACCCTTTTGTTAACAGGCTGCAAATTGCAGTTACAAAGAATCAATCACTTTATTATCTATCTTGAGAGGTAATCTTATAAGAAATTTTAAAGGAGTCACAAACTTAAACTTTTATACATAAAAAATAGTCAGTCAGCTAAACTTTAAATCTTCAGGGTGTATACCCATATCAGAAAATTGAGGTCAGGAATGGATGCAAGGAATTAACAATCAGGATGTTTTGTATTTACAACTCTAGCCTAATGAATCAGACAGCTCAGCTATGTGTCCTTGTGGGCTTTAGATTGTTTTTCTGGGGGTTATTTATCTTAAAAAACATTAGCCAGGCATCTGTCTAACCTGAAGTTATTTTGAAACTTTGTTTCAGCTAATGGTGCACACTGAAACCCGTGACTGCATCTTTTCAGTATTAAGAGAATTAAAGTCAGCCTGGCTCCTGGGGAAATTCAATTGTTTTCCTTAATCATGAACCTGAGCTGTGATCTAAAGCAACTCCTAAGTGGAACTCATAGGCCTTAGTTATGAAACATAACCTTGTATTTACTTTTATTCATCAAAATTCTGTATAAGCTATCATTATTTTTATCAATTAGATAGTACAGCTTAGGGAGGAATCATCTTCTTGACAATCCACAGATAAAAATGCCCAGTAGATCGAGATGCTTTCATGAGATAAACATACTACATTACAGGCAGTGGGGATCTCCCACATCCACTCACACCATGCCAGATACCAAAGACTGTAGCAGCAAACATAAAGGCACAGTGGAAGCAAAAGACATTCCAGAGTCTGTAGTCCCATGACCTTGCCTAAATGACAGTCACCCATCAGAGAGTTTCTTCCTGGTGGGTTGACACCTTGAACTTCAATTGCCACCTGCTGCTCCTCTGACATGGCCACTGGCAAAGTCCTAAGTTTATAAGGACACAAATGCTACTTCAAAAAGGTAGAGAACTGTGAAGAGAGTTAAAGTACCTGGCACATAAGCATGAGAACCAGACTTCAGATCACCCAGAACCCACATGGAAGCCTGGCAGGGAAGGTGGCTAACCTGTAATACCAGCACTTGGGAGACAGAGACAGGGATCTCGGAGCAAGTTGGCTAGTTAAGACAGCCAGAATGGGCAAGTTCCAGGTCAAATAAGAGACTTGATTCGTCATGTAAAGTGGAGAGTAACTGAGGAAAAAAAACCAATGTCAGCTTTGGGCCTCCACATGCATGAACACATATATGTGTGAATGTATACTGAGATACATGCCAACCCACACACATGTAAGCACACATACCACACACACACTTACACACACCATACAACATACACACTCATACACACCAAAAATATGCACACACCACCACTCACACACACACACCCAAACACACACTACTTTCACACACACACACACCATACTCATAAAGACCACACACTAATACCACACACACATCACATACACCCTCACATGTGTGCGCACACACACACATACAAACTACACACACACACACACACACACACACACACTCACACTCACATACCATGTAGGTGGATGATAAGTTAGAGAACTTGTTAGGACTTGGGCTAAGCATAAGACAGTAAAAAAAATCTTACAGCCAATGTCTACAGGTTCAAAAAGTCAGTCAATAAGGCGTCTGGAGAAATGGTTCAGCAATTAAGAGCACTGACTGCTCTTCCAGAGGTCCTGAATTCAATTCCCAGTACCCACATGGTGGCTTACAACCATCTATAATAGGATCTGATTCCCCTTTCTGGCCTGCAGGTATACATGTAGAGTGCTCATACATAAAATATAAATAAATATTTTTTTAAAGTCAGTCAATAAAAGAGTAAACAATGTGGCTGCAAAGAGAAACAGAACAGTCATACTTTGTAATGGGTCTAGAGACTAGGTGGATAGAAGCAGCCATGGTTAAGGGCAGAGAGAGGAAGTCAGTTTAGAAGAAAGGTGACCACTGTAATTTGGACAAAGAACATTTAGGATAGTGGTGCTTACCCACCACCTCCAGACACTCACTGCTTACTACATCCTATGTACTGCTTGGGTCCTGGCTGAGAGAGTCACATCCCTACATGAACACAACAAAGAAATCTCTCCAAATGACACAATCCCCCAGTATGACTGTAAAAGCAACTTTAGTGGATAAAACCATAAACACAAAAATAAGTGTTCCAAAGTTTCTGCTTCTACAGAGACCCTGTGATCTCACATTCAGATATTATATAAAACCACAGAATACTTGAAAAGAGGCACAACATCTTTATTATTTAACTTTGAGGGAAATTCAAATCAAAACTATGATGAGACACTGGTCTACAACTACTAGAATGGCCGTCTTCTTTAAATCAACTAACATGTAATAGCAAGGAAACAAAACAGGAATCTCTCACACATGCTGCTGAGAATGCAGAATGCATTGGAAAACACCCTTATGGATTCTTATACAATTAAGCACATACCCTCCTTCCAGCCCAGAGACACTACTCCTGAGCATCTTGCGGGGTGGGGGGTAGGGGGGTCCATACAAACACTACACATAGATATTTACAAAGCTCAATGAATAACCACTGAAACCTGGGAATAGCTCAAATGTGTATCAGTATTGAACAGAGCCACACAGTCTGAACCGCCAGTGACAAGAAGCAATACAAAGACCCATCAGCCCGACAGAAGAGAAAGAAGCAGAGCATGGAATGCTGCATGGCACATGCTACCTGCTACGTGACACTGAAAAGCAATAACTGGGGTTGGGGTAGAAAGGGCACTCGCCATAAAGTGGCATGAGTGAACTGGGCTGAAACACTGTCAGAACTAATGTATCCTTTTAAAGGCTGACATTTACTGCACGCACAGTATTCCCAGAGGAACTAAACAATACATAGCACTGCACATATGCTTTTAACAGGGCCGGAGAGATGACCCAGCAGTCAGGAGCACTGGTTGCTCTTTCAGAGGACTTGAGTTCAATTCCCAGCAACTACATGGATGCTTACAAACATCTGTAAAAACAGTTCAGGGGGCCCAATTCCCTCTGCTGGCCTCTGCAGGCAGCAAGCACACATTTTTAGTGCAGAGACATGCATGAAGGCAACACATTAAAACTAAAATTAAAAAAAAAAATTAAGTGTGGTACTGTCATCTGTGATTACCACAAAATTCACAGTGATTTCTTAACTAGTTAGAATTCTACAAATGCCCTTATATTTTGGAAAGAAATGAACCAACCCATGCTTTTTCCCTCTCTGGACCCCCCAAACATTCCTCCGCGGACTCGGAGTGCCAGGACATCAGAATGTGTAGAATCTGTGTGAATTGGTTATTGAGGCACTTAGACAGGGGCTCTTGTTTGCTGGACAGCTGTTGGTCTCATTGTTCTTTTGTCACATGCTAAAAAGGGGAACTGGTATGCTAAGGGAATGTGACCTTCTCACTGGATAGCTGTTACATCACATCTTAAACACTGGCCAAGGAATCTGTTTTTACCCTGTACCATGAAGGAAATGGCGAAATATTAACAACCAAAGATCCCAAAACTCCAGTTAATGACTGGTACTAGCTTTTAAAATCAGACCACATGTAAGAAATCTTGAATGGTCTAGTTTACATTTTTAAAAACTTACATTTGTGTGTGTGTGTGTGTGTGTGTGTGTGTGTGCGCGCGCGCACACACACGCATGCATGCATGGGGGAGCGGTTACAAATCCATGCTAAGGCATGAAATCAGAGGTCAGAAACAATTTTTAGGAGCTGGTTCTTTCCTTCTACCATGTGGGTTCTGGGGCTGGAACTTGGGCCATCAGGCTTGAAGGTAAGTGCCTTTGCCTTCTGAGAAATCTTGCTGGCTCCAAGTCTCCAGTTTACTTTTTAAAAGAACCATGTTTTGACTTCAGTTATTATTCTTGGGATGCAATTTTAGTAAGATTTATTTAGGAGTCCAAACTAACTCTTAAGAAACTTTTTAAGTGTTTACTATAGGTATGACATGCATAGAAACTCCATAAAATTATGGCGGCATCAGCTTGGATTGTGTCTGCTCCCTTTTCCAGCAGGACTAGGGTATTGGGGATGTAGGCATGAGAGGCAAGCACAGTGTTACTGAGCTGTCCCCAGCCCAGTTCCTACCTTGATACGTTGCCATTTTCCTGCTTGGTTATTTATAAACCTTTCTCACTTGAACAAGAACTTTCGATCTCTCTTGACCATTCTCCTACTAAGACATGTGTCTTCCTAGTCTACACTACAACTCAGTACAGCTCTCTATGAATACGTGCACAGTGCAACACTGAAGCTGTACACGACGCTGCTGACCTGTACTGTGCAGTATTCTATTTACTAAGTCCTTTACAATGCTGGCAAAGACCCATGTAATTCATGCCACTATCACTGCCCCAATGATGAAAAACAAAAGCAGTATCTATGCATGTGTAAGTCATTTAATTAATCAATTTCTGTGTGTGTGCATGTGTGAGCACGCACATACACCCCAGCCTGTGTGTGGAGAAACACTTTCAGGTGCCGGTAATTTGGAATTTTTAAACTTCCACTCACTATTATCTCCTTCCATTGCTTACCCACACTGTTGGGCACTAGCGCGAAATCTTCAAATGATGATTAAAAACTTACTTTCAGGGATTCCCACAAGGGAAACTGGACCAAGGAGAAAGGAATCTGGAGAGAGAGGAAAATAATGCAAATTAGGTAAAAAGATATCAGTGCTTGACCTGGCATTACTGTAAGAACCCACAATTATTACAGGGCTTCACTTCATGTCATGGCTGTAACATGGCCATTACTAAGCAAATACACAGGTGTAGTACATGTTTGAAAAACTGGTAAACTTTGGCCATAGATCCTCTGCTTTTTCAAGCGTAAGGAACATCAAGACCACTGTGAAGCCTCGGGACCTGAAGGGAAAGCAAGGCCAAGGCTGACACAGAAAGGATAGATACACTACACATCTCCTACAACAACCGCAACAGCTGGAAGACCCAACCAGGTTCTAGGTGAGAGCTATGGCCGGGTACTCTCAGCAAGCAGTGTGAGAGTTCCCAAGAGCCACTGAGCAGAAGAGAGAGGGTGAGGGAGCGGAAAAGGGAAAGAGGTGCAAGATGGAGACAATATAAAGAGAGACGAAGGAGAGGACAAGAAGGAAGTAAAACAAGGAGAGTGAGGAGTGGAAACAAGAAGTGCGGGGG
>CABHPH010121825.1:0-21288 GCA_902168325.1 Peromyscus nudipes
GATAAAGAAGATTTTCTGATGAGGTTAGAGTGAGACTCTGATCAGAGTCCTGTATACAATTATTTGTCAGAGCTGTGGGTCCCTGGTAGAGAGAACAAGTGTGACAATTTTTAAAGGCAGACAGCATTTAATCAGAGCCTTCCTAGGTCCTTGACTTCCAACATTTGGAACAGATCAATGATTTTTACTAATTTCTCAAGTATTTGTGACTGTACAATAAGTGAATGAGCACTTCATCATTTTATTATACTATTAAAAACAACACTATGAAAGAGTTTCTTCTAGACCTACAAATGTAGCTACCATAGCATTTTCTTCATTAGCATAGAATTTAGAATCACTAATTCTGAAAGATGCCTTTTTAATGGCAGATAATAATTTCATTAACCATCCATTCTGGTTTTAATTTAGTCCCTGCTTATCTGGGTAGTGTCATAGGCTCCACAGAAACCATTGTTTTTATTAAGTGAAAAGGTGACATATAGGGAATGTTGTGGTTTCTCTTGTCACATACTTTATTGGTACTTGGCATAGTGAGGTCAGGTACAATGTCCCATTGAGTCCATAATCCCCAGCTAGGAGAGACAATTTACTATTGCCTGTATAATCCAAGGGAAAATGATTGAAATTAATAACGAAATGTGGAAAACATGTTCCTGACTTAGACTTTATATTGCCTATTCACGCCTATCAGAATATTCTTCTCCAAAATGACTGGCTATGTGTGTACTTGACTGAATTAGAATCTGTTCATAGATCATCTTATCAAAGAAGTCTTTTGAGTAAGATACAGTATTCCATCCCATGATTCACCCTGCTTTATTTCTCATCATAGTGCTCTGACACTACATTGACAGGCATGTCCTTGCACATGTTGGTTTTTACTTACTACTCATTATCCTATCTTTTTCTTCTAGAATGAAACAATGACAATCTGTTGTCCTCTACCTTTTTCTCTGTCTCCAGTACCTAGAGCCTTGCTCAGTAAACAATTATCCAGGTAATATTTGATGGTGATGGTGATTTATACTTAGAAGCAGCTGGTTGTGTATAAGGCCACTAATCAAATTTTATTTACTTATTTTTTAGGAAACCTCAGTACAGTCTGTCTGTCTGTCTGTCTGTCTGTCTGTCACATTTTAGCAAAGATAGTTATTTTTTTAAAAAACAGGGATCCCCTTAGGTTCTCAGCAGTCATTTCAGGATGCATCATGAGGGTTAATCAGAAACGATAGCAGCTTCAAAGGAGACTGGATCAGTGAGGCCTCAGCCCCCTTGGAAGTGAAGCCCTGGGCACTACATCAGCAAAAAACAGATTCCAGGAAGCTAAGCTTCTACTCAAAATTAGATGAAACATGGTTAGGCATTCAAATAAGGAAGCCAAAGATGGCCATTTTAGGCTGGAAGCAACAGTCAGTCTGCATTGTAACCAGCCACTTGCTGTAGCACTTCTGAGTATTTTCCGTTTGCTGTACATGTGTGCCATTTTGTACATGCCAAGTGTCTTGGTCCACCTAGGTTGGTACAAGGAAACATCCAAGACTGTGACTTCTAAGTAAGAAGAAGGTGTCAATCAGTTTCTCATCTAGTGAGGGCTTGCTTTTGAAACTTTTTTTTATTGACTTGTGTATGATGTGATATGATCATTCCAAAGATGTGAACTCCACTGCAAAATCCTAATTATTGTATTGATTACTATCTACTATAAATCACTGGATACATTTTTGAATCCCTTCACTAAGAGGAGTGGACAAATATTTAATGTGATTACATTTGATGCAAGCATCTATATGCACATAAACATACAAAATGTGATTAGGTGGTTGTGTCAATATTCTTTTATTGGAAATCACAATTCAAGAAAAAGTGTTTTATTGAGCAATTCCATCATTTACCACACTATTTATTCCTTTGTAGTATGTAATTATTAAAATAGCTTTAATGTATATATTTGGCACAATATATTTCACACAAATAAATTATACAAACTTAGAGAGGTTTATGGCTTACTTTTTATTAAGAGTTTTTCTATTCATTTTACATATCAACCACGAATTCCCCTGTCCTCCCTCCTCCCACCTCCCAGTCTTCCCCCGCCAACTCACCCCCCCCATTCCCATTTCCTCCAAGGCAAGGTCTCTCCTGGGGAGTCAGCAGAGCCTGGTACATTGAGTTGAGGTAGGTCCAAGCCCCTCCTCCCTGCACCAAGGTTGAGCAAAGTGTCTCAGCATAGGCACTAGGTTCCAAAAAGCCAGTTCATATACTAAAGACAGGTCCCGATCTCACTGCCTGGGGCCCCCCTAAATAATTCAAGCTAAACAACTGTCTCACTTATCCAGAGGGCATAGTCCAGTACCATGGGGGCTCCTCAGCTATTGGTTCACAGTTCATGTGTTTCCACTAGTTTGGCTGGTTGTCTCTGTACTTTTTAAGACATGGATATGGCTATGACACAAATTTCAAAGAATAAACATATTCATCAACCCAAATGTTTTTTTTTTCCTATGTCACCATTTCCATCATTCTATCATCCTGGTTTGCTCTATGGATCACTACTGAATCATTTCATATTCATATCTACTATATTTGGGGGCTTTCAGCAGAACTATAATACCCACATTTTCCTGTTAGAGTATTTGTATTATAATTTTAAATATTTGACAATGTCATATATGTATATAATGAAATATGAGCATATCATCCAGATATCCTCTTCTCCAACTACACTCCATTTTGTCCCCAGTCTGTCCCCTCCCATAGCCCTTACTGAGGACCTATTAGCAGTTGATAGCTACTAGAGAAGGAGGAATCACTTTTTTGTGTGTGTGGGTGTGACCACTGGTCGGTTTCCCAAGTTGCAATGCATGGCTCCACACTTCCGTACTTATGGGCAGCACTAATTGTAATCATTGAGTTATCAAGTGTATCTTATGTCCATTATATTTCAGCCATCCTGTTTGGCTTTACTTCATTCATTACTTTTGAGATGCTGAGTAGCTTGTCCTTTCTTATGGGTGATTATTATTCTAGTATCGGGTTGTATCTAATTTTTGGTTGAGGTTGAGATATTTTGAAATTCTAACTTTAGTCCATCCTATATGAAGCTGCTGCAAATGTTTTGCAGTTTGTTTTAGGATTGGCATTATGCTTCAATATCTCTACTAAATGTGATAAGACAACTCTGTCCTCCATATCTTCCTGGCCCATGCATGGTTCTCACTAATCTACTCCAATTTCCATAGTATTATTTAAAATAACCCACATGATTTTAATCACACATTATTTGTTCTTTTGTGACAGGCTTGTATTCATTAATAGTGCCTTCTGTCTTCCTTCATGCTGTCTTTCATGCTATTACTTTTTTTTTTTTTTTTGGTTTTTCGAGACAGGGTTTCTCTGTGTAGCCTTGTGCCTTTCCTGGAACTCACTTGGGAGACCAGGCTGGCCTCGAACTAACAGTGATCAGCCTGCCTCTGCCTCCCGAGTGCTGGGATTAAAGGCGTGCGCCACCACCGTCCTGCGCTAGCTATTACTTCTTTTTAATGGCTGAGTAACAATCACATATACTACATTTTGTTTATCTTTTGGTTCATATGTATATTGTTTTCAAGTTCTGGGTATAGAGTTCTCGGTATAGTGAATAATGTTGCAATGAACATTATTTCAGAAGTCTGTTAATTGCAAAATCCATAGTAGGCACTATCAACTAGAGATTCAAGAAGGAAATCTTCTTTGAGTTTGAAGGCAATCTGCTTGCAGAATTCCTTCCAGTTCAGGGACGATCAGTGGCTTTGTTCTCGTAGTCTTATCACTGATTGAATGAGGCTATTAATTAGAGCTGAAATGTTTTTATAAGGGTTCACATATACAAATGTTACTGTCATCTAAGAGCATATTCATATGCTGCAGTGGTTTGATTAGGCATGACTCTCATGTGTTAGAATGCTTAGCCCATAAGGAGTGACAATATTCGGAGTTATGGCCTTCTTGGAGTAGGTGAGGCCTTGTTGGAGGACATGGATCACTGTGGAGGTGGGCTTCGAGGTCTCATATGCTTAAATTGTTTTCACTGTGGAGCACATTCTCCTTCTGATGTCTGTGGATCAAGAAGTAGAACTCTCAGCTCCTTCTCCAGCCCTCACATCACCATATCCCATCATATGATGACTACACTTTCAAAGCTATAAGCCAGCCCCAATGAAATATTTTCCTTTATAAAAGTTTTAGCTGTCAGGGCGTCTCTTCACAGCAATAAAACCCTAGCTAAGACATATGCATTATATACATGTATGAACTGATCAAAAAATAAACTTAATCAAAAGAAAAAAAGTATGGAAGCAGGTGTGGGTAGCAATGAAGAGTGAATATTCCTCTTCCAGAAGATCCCAGGTCTGCTACCAACACACATACCAAGCACAGCTCTACACTGTGGGATGGTCTGTATGTCAAACATGTTGCTTATTGGTCAATAAATAAAACACTGATTGGCCAGTGGTCAGGCAGGAAGAAGTATAGATGGGACAAGGAGGAGAGAATTCTCGGAATTGGAAGGTTGAGCCTGAGACACTGCCAGTCGCCGCCATGACAAACAGCATGTGAAGATGCCGGTAAGCCACAAGCCACGTGGCAAGGTATAGATTTATAGAAATGGATTAATTTAAGTTATAAGAACAGTTAGCAAGAAGCCTGCCACAGCCATACAGTTTATAAGTAATATAATCATCTGAGTTATTATTTTATACATGGGTTGTGGAACTGCGAGGCTTGGTGGGACCTGGAGAGAAGCACTCCAGCAACAGAAGCAGGTGTGGGTAGCAATGAAGAGTGAATATTCCTCTTCCAGAAGATCCCAGGTCTGCTACCAACACACATACCAAGCACAGCTCTACACATGTATAAATATGTACATCCATATACATTCAAAATCTTACAATTAATTAAAGGAGATTGTTAATTCAAGAATATAAATCTGATTAAACTAAGAAAATTATAGTCAGACTAATGTAAATGTTTTAAGATAAAATTTGAAGTTTTTGAAATATACATTGAATATATGAGCAATTATTAGTTGAAAAATTAAAGAAAAATTTTATATGGAAAATATCTTTAGAAAATGGAAATTATACCCATCATACCCCTATATTTAGTTCAATGATTTTGTTTAGTGGGAGCATTTTTTTTTTACTTATATGATTGTAACTACAACTGTAACTCTTAATTACAGCTTCTAGAGAGTCTTGATAACTCTGGCTTCTATGAGAAACTGTAAACGTGCACATCATCTCTCCCCACTCCCCACACAAATCAAAAATAAAATATATCTTTAAAAAAGAAAACACCATGCTATAACTACAAAGGTGATATCTTGGAGACACAAAGTATTTACCATGTCAGAAAAGTGTTATGTAGCATGAACATTTGGGTAATTCAGTTTAACTGAAGATATCAGTGCAGAAATCTAAAAAATAAGAGCTGCCAAGAGGAGCTGACAATTGGTAAGTTATGCCAAAATATGTTCTTTATGTAAGAAACAGTAAAAACTACTTTTTAAATGTAAAATGAAGATTATATTTCAAAAATTTTCTGTCTAATAGAATTAAAATTAAAAATCTCATGTAGTCTGGGCAAGTGTACTACTTCTGATCTATACCTAAAAGCATTTAGATTCAAATTCAAAATATAACAGAGCTGGATAATAGGTTATCTAGTTAACTTTTGCGGGTCTTTTATTCAAGATTAAAATATCACTATAATAAGTGTTCAGAAAAGTATCAGCTGTGAACTGTTTATTATTTTCCTGCAAATTTATTAAAACTTAATTATGAAGTAGAAAACATAAGTTCATAAAGACAATTATGAGTTCATATTTTTCAGTATATTATTTTACAATTTTCAATAATGCAGTTTTTCTTCTTAATAGTGAAAAAATTTCACTTTATGCTATTTTTAGATATTATATAAATCTCTAAGTGTGGTCTGTGATTGGATTGGAACTCCCTTTCCATACCTCTTTGTTACAAATATGTAATTTTAAAAGTCATAACTATAAGAGAATTAATATACCAGAAAAGCTAAAATTATCTTCAATTTTACATCTATTTGAGGTGGAAAAAGTAAATATAATAGTGTTTCATCTAAATAAAACAAATGATCCAAATATAGAGGCATAATGAATATAATTTACCCTTCTTCAAGAAAATTTCCATATACAATCACTCTTTAGAGTTTCAAATATGTTATTGCATACACACTCAAGGTATATTTTTAAGTATTCAAATTTTATTGTAAAAGGAGTTATAAAATCTTTTACAATTATTTTCCTTGTTGTTAAACAAGATTTTATTTCAATACTTTCCCTTCTGTTAAACTGTGTGGTTTCTGCATCCATGGGAACGCACTATATATGCATATGTATACAGTTGTGGTGTTTTCCTTGTCTGTGTTTGAGAGTGAGATGTTACTGCTGTGGAATAGTCTGTATGTCAGATCTGTTGCTCTGATTGGTCAATAAATAAAACACTGATTGGCCAGTGGCCAGGCAGGAAGTATAGGCGGGACTAACAGAGAGGAGAACTGAGAAAACAGGAAGGCAGAAGGAGACACTGACAGCCTACGCCATGACAAGCAGCATGTGAAGATGCTGGTAAGCCATGAGCCATGTGGCAAGGTATAGATTTATAGAAATGAATTAATTTAAGTTATAAGAACAGTTAGCAAGAAGCTGCCATGGCCATACAGTTTGTAAGCAATATAAGTCTCTGTGTTTACTTGGTTGGGTCTGAGCGGGTGTGGGACCTGGAGAAAACTCTCCAGCTACATGTTACGCTCAGTTGCTTCTCCACTTTCTTTGAGACAGAATCTCACTAAGCATGGGGTTCAACTTTTAGGCTATACTGCCTAGACCTGGAGTCCCATCCATGTCTCTCTCTCTCCTACTTATCAGTAGAAATCTAGAAAAGTTCTCTCATACCCTGACTTTATATGGTGATTGGTAATTGAACATGTGTCTATATGGTTGCCAAAGAAGCACTTTACCCATTAAACATTGACTCAACTATTAAAATGCCCTACCTTTGATTTAGGAAATGCAATTGTATAATAGAATAAATAATATAACGTAATTTTAACATGGAATGATGTGTACACAACACATTGTATAATAGTTATGCTTAAATTAATATAGAGTTTAAGTATGTACCACATGCATTTACTAATATTAATATCATTGTTGCTACTTTATAAACATTTGCATGCATGAACATTCAATTTTGATTTTCCTTTATGCCCATTGGGACCAAACATATTTATTACAAAATTAAAATCTAGATTTCATGCAATCAATTCAAACTTCATTACATATATCTGTCCTGATTATGATATTGGTTAGATAAGAGGTCTCCATCATCAATAATCTATCAGGGAGAGAGCAGTATGAGTTGAAACTATATATATTCTTGGTTGAAGATAGTAAATAACATGAAATATTATTGTTTGGATAATTCTAATATATGCACCATCTAATATAATCATAGTAAAAGCTCATCTCTGTGTTACCAAATGTTTCTGGAAAGAACTAGAAAGTTAACACTTTAATCTTTCTGAGACAAAGGACTACTATGGCAGTCACTCATCTCTATTATATGTTATAAGAAAAGCCATCAACAGTACGAAAATGAGCCAGTGTCTATTTTCAAAGAAAAATCTTATTTTAAAAACCTCGCCAGGCGGTGGTGGCGCACGCCTTTAGTCCCAGCACTCAGGGAGGCAGAGCCAGGCGGATCTTTGTGAGTTCGAGGCCAGCCTGGGCTACCAAGTGAGTTCCAGGAAAGGCGCAAAGCTACACAGAGAAACCCTGTCTCGAAAAACCAAAAAAAAAAAAACCTCATCAAGTCATCTTTCTTCCAACAGTGAAAACTAGAATTTGAAACAATATAGCACTCGATTCTGAAATCCTGCCAGCTACTCTACACTGGAGCAACATACAGATTGACATTTTCTGTAGTGCCAGAGGTTGTGGTCTTTTGATTAGTGTGGGATTTTCACTAATTCTGTGCCCCAACTCCTCATGTAGGATTTTGGCTATACATCTAATTAGTAAAATTTTATAATGGCATCGATTTGTTGTCATCTTGATTTATTTTTACTATAGTTTATTTAAAGACTATCAATATGCTGTATATTAATAATAATATTGGTAACAGTATTGGTCAAAAGATTTAGATAGAACCATTTTTAATGTGTATTTTTGGGTACTATCATTTGTTTTAGTATCCCATGTGTTATGAGATTTTCATGCATGAGTACTGCATTTACATCATTTCCACCACACTGTCTCCTGCTTACAATTCCTTCTGATCTCCATCCCCACTTTCAGATTCTTCATATCTTCTTTAATTACTATTGCTACATATATATTAATGTATATATAAATTCAACCTGTTGAGTCTAAATAATGTTGTTCTTGTGTATGTGTGTTTAGAGAGGACTACTTGGGATTCGTAGCATCTCAGGAACTTGTCTCTGGAGAAGATTTACTCTTCTATTAGCAGCCTTAGTTGCTTATAGTTCTTCCTCAAGGAGTGGAGTATTGTGGGATTTCACCCCTTCAATGTCACAGTCAATTGGTGTTTTTATTGTGCAGCCCTTGTAGAGACACGATATTGCTAAGATTGTGTGGGTGCAACTCTATCTCAGACACAGAGAACTCTATATAAAAGCAGACTTTCTGGTTCTCTGGCCCTAAAATCTCTACACCTCCTCTTCTGCAATTTTTTTTTTTGGTCTTAGATATGACTTTCTCTTGAAAGATTTCCTCAGGCTACAGGTTTCTCAGACTTTGCATCTTTCTTACTGTTTCTCCTTCTGTATTAAGAATGAGTAACGGAGATCGTGATGCATTATAATCATTTGGTGTTTTTTGTTTGCTTATGTTTTCTGTACAAGGGATTGAACCTAGGTTCTCAAGCAGATGCAAGTGTCTTACAACTGAGATATATTACGAAGGCTTCAAAGAATCGTCTTATGCAGCCTGTCACTAAGTTTCTCTAACTGTCTTTATTCTCATTGTATATTATGGGCAAGTCTTGAACTTGCAAATCCATGTGTCTCAGCCCCCAAAGTAGCTGTCATCACAAATCTGAAACACCAGGCCACAAGGCTGGGTCTGGGAAATAATCCTCCCACCCCCAAACCCCTGTTGTTTTTCAAGACAGGATTTCTTTGTGTAACATCCCTGGCTGTAATGGAGCTAGGTCTGTAGAAGAGGATTGGCTGGAACTCACAGATCTCCATCTGCCTCTGGCTCCCAAATGCTGGAATTAAAGGTGTGCACCACCACTGCCCATATGTGTGTGCATGTGTATTTATGACATAATATTTATTGTGTAGTTAGTAAGACATTATCTTTTATTCTTACATACATTTCTCAAACTTTACAAATTTCATTTTCCTAATCATATAATGAAGGCAAAGTTAATGTCGAGTTCCTAAATTTGGTGGAGTGTTTCAAGGAAATAATTTAAGTCAACATGTAGTTTACTCCCTGAGATCATGAAAGTACTCATCATGTGATTGTTAGCCACTAATACTTTAGTACTGGGTTGTAAGAAGTGATAAGTGGATGGTTGCTATTTGCTTTTTAATCATCCTTTAGCCTTTTAGCCATACTTTCAGAAGGATTGTGTCACCATTTGTCACATCACAGTATTATATTTTATGATGAAGTTTCCTATAGGAAACATGAATTCTGGTCTAAATATTGGTGATATTGTTCATTTTTTCCCATGAAGTTCACATAACCACTTGGCCAGACATTTTCGTAGCAACTTATGAATTTGCTAGAAATCCATTTCTGTTCAGTTTTATTCTTACCATGGGAAGTTCTATATTTAACTTTTTTTTTTTTTTTGGTTTTTCGAGACAGGGTTTCTCTGTGTAGCTTTGCGCCTTTCCTGGAGCTCACTTGGTAGCCCAGGCTGGCCTCGAACTCACAGAGATCCGCCTGGCTCTGCCTCCCGAGTGCTGGGACTAAAGGCGTGCGCCACCACCGCCCAGCTTATATTTATCTTATATGCTAATGGTGTGGAATTTATTCTAAGTGGTTGGTACAGTCAGTTGTTGTTGGTTGATATTTCCTTAGGTAGATTAATTTTTTTGAATTTAAAATACTTAGTAAGAAAAAAACTGGGACAAAAGGAGCACAGAAATAAAGGTTTTTCTCTTTTATTAGTCAACATTGAGTTTCACCATGCAGGATTGAGCCCTCATGCCCCCAACTTTTGTTTCTGGGCATCTCTCCACTTCCTTGTTTTTGAAGTCCCACCACAAGACTATTGAATGACCTCTGTAGGAAAGGATGGGAAGTGGCTGTGAGGAGCTAATCCTTACCTTGGGAGGGATTATCCAACTAGTTCCTCTTCATGTTTATGCAGAGGCAGTAAAACAACACCAGATAACAGTTTAACAGATTGCACTGCAACAAAAGTTGCATTTACTTGGCATATTTTAAGCCAGTTTTTCAAAACAGAAGATATGTAGTCACACTGTGTCCTCATGAGAAGAATAGTGAAATTATACTTATTTCAATCATTTTTTAGATTTTGCTTGTTAAAGTGTAAAACTGTTAAATGTATGGTGAGTATTATAGGATTATCAGAAAAGAATCAGATCAATGTCTGTCGGAATCCCGCGTTAGTAACAGTAATCTCTTTATAGAAAATTGTGTATATCTAATGTCTTTTTCACTATTATTGGTATTTGTTTTCTATGTTTACTTTATAATCTATAGTTATATTTTACCGTTAACTTTTTTGAATGAAATACTGTATACAAATTATAGATAAGGTTTGTTAATTTGTTATTTGACTCAATTACAAAAGCAAGTCCAAGAGGATATAGACCAGCTTAAAAACTTGTGTACAGTAACTTTTAGAGTGAATACTGTTGGGTCCTTAGTAGATGACCTAAGGTACTAAATTAATGTCAGTACTAAATTTGTTGAGCAAAACCTATTTAATATATCCGAAGATACTAAACATAAAAGTGAATGAAGCATCCTATTTGTATAAAATGTCTAGAAAGAATTAAATAAATTTTAAGTATGTTTTGTTAACATTTACTATGTGACAATAAATATGTACCTGAACCACACTAGTTAACGAGCTATAAGGGCAATAATCACTATGAAGATGTGATTGTTCTCAAAAAGTTGACAACATACTGACATGGCAAATTGCACCAATAATAATGCAAACGCCAGGAAAATGAATGCACATATCCAGGAACAAATCATTGGTAAAGCTAATTATGTTTCTTATTTTCTAACTTTAAATACATTTTTAACAATCCACAAACCTAATTCTAAGGGACACCATATTTTTATAATCAGTATTGCACAAAATAATGTACAAAGAAATATGAACTTTTAAAGTTAGAGTTGTTTTTTAGTGGATACTGTGTTATGGTGGTGGGTGAAGGCCTTCATTATCTCGGTTGCTTTCCTAACTCATACTTAAAAGCATAAACTGAGTCATTCGTTCTTGGTTCATAAAAATATAAAGTTGAACAGCCAGCACCCAGTCATGTTCAGTTTACTTTTTATTAAGTTAGATGTTTGTCAGAGATAATCTTTGAAATTAATAGTAATGATGAAGTGTTTAAATCATACCCACATTTTAAACTGTGAGTAACATTGCGTAAATTTTCAATTAACTTGTGGCACAACACCGCTCTTCCAGCTTTACGTACTTTTCCTCCCACAGTATTAGGGTTTGAATCTGTGAACAGTATGAATCTGAGACACATTTTTCAGATGTCATGCATACAGAAACTGGAAATTCTATTAGTACTAATAGTATATTTTGACTTATAGAAAATTCACAGTAACAGATTTATAATAAATTCTGTTTCTACTGTTGCAAGATATAAAAAGACAAAACATATACACATGACATTGTGGAGAATATTTTTGCCGAGTCTGAAATAATGAAAACACAGCACAGAGCATAATGATCTTCTAACCTCAATTTTCTTTCTCAGAAACTCACAAGCTCGAGATAACACGTGCCAGCTTCACAAAGGAACAAACTATTTTTTATTATTGTATCCTTTCAAATGTTTCTTTAGATTGAAATATGATCCAGTAATTCAAGGGGACCAGAACAATCACAAATAACTATTCAGAAGAGCAACTCTGAACACGTTATGCTCATTAATTGGGGAATTTAGGTGTCTAGATTGACTGAATTTCAGCATGGGGATGAAATGATGGAATCTACCAACACATCAAATTTTTTAGTTACAGAGTTAATCAGTAATGAAAACTACTCTAGAATACAGCTATATTTATTTCCCTATTTGATACTGAATTTTCTTTTTTACAATTTTGTAAGTAAAATACATTATTTAAATTCTAATACTTGGAGACAAAATTTGAGGATACTGATAAACTTAGGCAAAGGAATGATTCTAAAAGTTCTGTAAATTATTTGTGGAAAACCTGTATTTTTAAGCCTATGTCAATCATAGAATCCCTACTAAAAAGCCGATTATTTCCGTGCCTAAGCGCCACTTCACCATATTAGATAAAGTGTTATTTTTCATCCTAGATCACATTACTGAACAAACGTTGGGTTTTGATAGGGACTTTAACCGCTTCTGAAGTTACCTCTGATCACTTTGTTGAACTAAATTGATTACTTCACATCCTATAAGTTTCTTGACACCATAATTAACATGTTTTTAAAAATATTTTTGTATTATTTAAGAATTCCATACTATGCATTTTAATCTTATTCATCCCAATCCCTTCCCTTAACTCTTCCAAGAGTCACTCAGCCTGTTTATCTCTCCAAATATATGTCTTAATTTTTTTTTAAAAATAATAACTCATTAGTACTAGTTTGTGCTATTCTTTTACTCCTGAGTGTAGGGACATTTGCTGTAGCATGATTGACCTACCAGGAGCCATACTCTTTAAGAAAACTGACTCTCCCTATGCCAGAATTCATTATCTATCCATCACTCATCAGTTAAGATTGGGGGCTTTTGAATCCCTTCTTATTCCATCTAGAATGTTGACTGGCTGGATATTGTGTAGGTTTATACAGGCAATCACAGATAATGTGAGTTCCTGAGGGTGAGAGACTTGTCATGCCCAGAAGACATTGACTTATTCCAGTTCTCCCTGACATTTGGCTTTTATTGACCTTTTTGCCTCTCTCCCACAACGGTCCATGAGCGTGGGGGTGGGGGCTTGCTAGAGTTTGTGACTAAGCTCTCCATCATCTCTTTTTCTCTGTATTTTGAGGATTTGTAAATGCCCCTTCTAGCTACCATCCACTACACAGAGATACCTCTCTTTTTCTGCCTTTTCAGGAAGCAGGATGAATCAACAGGTTTTGAGCTATGAAGTTAAAGGGAAGTTCGATACAGATATTACTTAGCAAAATAATAGCAGTTAGTTCAAACCTGGGGCCTAAGAGCTCCTCCAACATGACATCTTGACCAGAATTGCAGTACTAGAAATGTGTTGCATTTTGTGGAATGGGTGTTCTAATGGAAAAATGGTTGGTCATCCCCATAGTATTCATGTCGTTATTACACCCCTGTGTGTGTCTTGCTACACAGGTCATTGTTTACTGTTCAGTGGATATATAGCTAAAAAAATATTGTGGATGGCCTTTTTACTCCAACTACCTGCATAATACTTTCCATTATATAAAAGTTAGCAAACAGAGGTGTAGCATGAATCTTAAAAGTTCTTATTAATAAAAACAAACCTGAGCCAGGTATTGGGGTGAACACTGGAAGATCAAAGAGACAGAACGAGCCACAGCTAACCTCACCTGGCCAACTTCTCAGCTGGTCTTGTTTCCTCAGACTGGAAGCTTCTGTGTCCTCATCCCAATGGCTCTCAGCTGAACTGCTATTCGAAAGCCTGAAGCTTAACCACCTAAAAGCTTAACCAGCCAAATGCTTCTAGTTTCTGGTCCTCGTGCCTTATATACCTTTCTGCTTTCTACCACCACTCCCTGGGATTAAAGGCTCGCTTTCTGGGATTAAAGGTGTGTGTCACCGTGCTTGGCTGTTTCCAATGTGGCCTTGAACTCACAGAGATCCAGAGGGATTTCTATCTCTGGGATGCTAGGATTAAAGGCGTGAGTGCTATCATTTTCTAGCCTCTGTATCTAGTGACTGTCTGTTCTCTGACCCCAGATAAATTTATTAGGGTGTACAATATTTTATGGAATACAATACCACCACACAGAGGTGAAGCCTTCTCGTCAGTATTGGCATGAAAATAAGCCAAGAATTCATAAATAAGCACATGGAAGCTTATTTGGGAGAATTTTTCAGTAGAAGCAATCCAGAATATTTGAAAAATGAGATTCATATTTGACATAACAAGACACTGTACCAAAAATAAAAATAAAAGTAATCATAAAGATGACTAAAAACAGAAAATCCAACAAAATCAAACAAATATCAGCATACTGATTTACAAATGTTTCATTTCAGATATTTGCCTATGAATTTCCAACCAAGTTACATATCCACATACATCATACTCTGAATGTCCTCTTTTCAAATAGTTTCCTCAACCTGCTAAAAGGAGACTTTCTATGACATCACTGAACAGGTTGAAGATCACCTTGTTTGTAGTGCTACATACTTGTTTCCTTAAGCACATTATTTTATTACTCACGGTTGACTATTATGTTCATATCTGTTTCCAACTATCTTAAGTAATTTTTGAATAAATTTTCTTTTTTGTTTTGCTGACCCACTATACTTAAAGTTGTTTGCATGAGACTGAATTGGGTTTTGTTTAATGGAGCTTAGACATCTTATCAGCAGCTAAAGGACTGTGGAAAATGTCAGTCCCTCACCAATACCCATTAACTGCCCATAACTCTCTGTGTTCAGTGAAGCCACATGAGCCCCTGCTGCACTCCTGATGAAATTATGAAGGATTTGTCTTGTGGATGACTTTTGAAAGAAAGCACAGCTGCTGTGAGTTTGAGAGCAAGGTCCATGTGATGCAGAAAACAGTTTCACAAGAGTCTTCTGCAACCTCTGACTTTTACTATCTTCCTGTCCCCTTTTCTGAGATGTTTCTTGAGCCTTTGGCAGGAGCTCTGATATGTTAAGAAATTTTTTACTATTGACCATATTTACATGACAGCTACACCCATGGTGTGACCTTTTATAAAGCTATGACCTCTGGTTTATGCAGAGATTCTTTAAAAATACCAGGGCAGTGAAGCTTTTTACTTTCCATTTAGTATTTTGAAAATTTATATTATCTTTGTGGGGCCAGCAATAAGTAATCTAATTAACCATGTTCTTATGGTGCCTCTTATACATTTCAGAGGAAACTAATATTTACACATTTTGACTATATCAGACAATTACAATGTGGTATTACTTCCAAATTCTACATTATTCATTTTTATTTTAGGAAAGTTGTTAAGATTTTTGAGGTCATGACAGAAAAATAAGAGCATATAATATTCTCCAGTCTTCTAACCTTTTCTTAGCTACACAGTATAACTGAAAAGTAGCCAGTAAGTTTGACTAATGTAAATTTATTTTTCTGAAATCCAAGAGGGAAAATGTCCTGACTGTATGTCACAGAAGGGAAACTATTATATGTGAAAATATTCTCATTGTAATGCTTTTAATAAACATTGATCATTATCTATCTTGGTGCTGAAGATTAGTTTAACCTACATAACTAAGGAAGACTTTATACTTCTTTATTCTTAGGATTGAACTTGAATATTATTCGAAGTGAAAATACATAGTTATCAAGTAGTATCATATTTTGAGGCTATGCCACTATATGGGGAATGGTCCCACAGCATTTCTTGGAATGAATATGCTGTTCTTTGCATACTGGGGGTAAACCAAATATAAGATAACTCATAACATAAGCAAGAATGTTATTGATCTAAGCCATTGAGGTATCAGATACTAACAGAAAAAAAAAGTGAGTAATGAGAGGTCAAGAGAGAAATATTCACTTTGTAAATCTCCATTACTAGACAAATAGTAATTAAGGACATTCTTTTCAAAGACTTCTCTATAGACAAAATTGTTCTGCATGATAAAACAGCTATAGAAAAACAACTGTACTTTTGGTGGTCAGCTTATGTGCAATCAATCAGATTGACCCAATGACACTCCACTCACTCACTCCTGTGGGTGTAAACAGTGAATTGACCTTGCTACAATCCCCTTTTTGAGTCATAAAAGCATGAACCAAGTTCACATGCCTGGATTGAATGGATGAAGGAATAGCAACAAAGTCAATAAGTATCACTGACCCATTAAGCTTTATCTACTTAGATTCCCTATAGCATCCAATATTGAGCCTTGTATATCAGTCATTGACACAGTTACAAATGCTAGTAATTAAGCAATTATTCAGTGTTAGCTTTTGTGATTATGAAATTCAATCGATACTTAAAGATGTTTTACTTTTCTTTCATTAGCATTTGACATTCATTTTCAGTGCTAATAATTATCCACAAAAAATTATAAATATTTTCTAGAAACCTAATATATCTCTTAAAAATCTCATAATTCTGGGATAAAAATCTAACCAAATATAAAATAGAGTGTTGGTCCAATATTCAAAATGTGACACACAGTATTATGTGTTTTCAAATGTGATTTACTCTCATCTTAAGAACAATGTATTTGATGATCTAGAAAAATCATAGCATTAAGTTACTACTGTTTTGTTTAAAAATATCTTTTAATGTGGAATTTGGAACTTTCAAAGCTTATATTTAATTACATTAATTAATTATCCAATTAATTGTGTATATGTGTTGTTGCACACACAAATACATGTGCATATTCTACATGCTATCTGTGGAGAGTAGAGAACAACTTTCAAGAGTTGATTCTCTCTTAACGTGGGTCCTGTGATTGAACTTAGGTTTTCAGGCTCGGCCATGTTCACATTTATCTGCCGATCACCACATCAGCCAAGTAAGACAAAGGTAACTCCTTTTCAGACCATTTTAGCATCTCTGCATGTCCTTTGACCTTGCTGATGGTCAATGATTTATTAGGTTTGCAACTTTATCTGTTATGAAAGCTTCTTTGAAATTCAAATAAGTGACACTCCTTATGTAATATTAACCAGAAAATTATAGGTATTTGAGAACATCCTTCTTCAATTCATGTGCTCTTTTTTCTTAAAAATGAATCACTGTAACTATTTGAGCTGCAAGGCATTTCCTAAGTTGCATATATGTTTATGCTTATTAGTGCTTTATAGTAATTTCTTAATTGCAAGCAAGCTTTTACCCTGGTGATTGCAAATACTCCAGATCACTCCAAGAGGTTTTGAATTTTATTTGCATGGACATTTTTTTTCCTGGTTACTTTAACTTTGAGTGTTCTACAAGCTATTCCTCTCAAATATAGGAGAGTGAAAACAAAGTTATTATTCTCTAATATTATTCTCCATGTTTACTCTTCTGAAGAAAAATAATAAAAATCATATAGAAGTATATAAAGGTACAGATACATAAAATATAGAAATATATACATATATAGTCTGTGTATATTATTTTGAGATGATAGCATAAACAATAATCATTAAAGTCCATGAGTAATAGTATTAAATTTATTAATTCATATGTTTAAGAAAATATTAAATAATAATAGTATTTCTAGGTCCTATTATCTGTTTTTCCAAAGAAAGAACAGATATAAAAGAACATTTTTTTTGCTGTCTGCTATTAAAATTTAACCTTAGGAGAGAAAAATAAATGGACAACAGCATTTACGACATTCACAATAGAAATGAGAAAATATATAGTGCAGACATAGAGACTGAATTTATTCTCCAGAAAATTTAAAACATAATGGCAATATTAGATATATAGGATAGTATGAGATCTCCCTCTCCATTAGTCTACTCTCTAAAGACACTTGCAAACTTTCCAAAAACACACCTGCCCCTTGTGATTATCTCCTGTACATCTATATTAATCACAGAGATAAGGTGATACATAGCATCACCCAGATCTTACAGGTATTTATCATCTAGACATGTGACTGCTAAACTTTTACTGTGACATTCTGATGATAAATGTTTTATTCCTTGTTTACTATGTGGTCCTCGTCACAGCTAAGCAACTTTATTGTTGTGGTATAATCATCCATAAATGTACACAATGATTGTGTTTGAGAGAATTTCAGAGAAGCTCAATTTAAAAATTCAGGTAGAAGGACAACTTTGGTCCTCAGATAACAGATCCTTTGGCCGCAGGGAGATCAGTTGTATGTGATATTTAGAAGGTAGTTTGAAGATACATAGATGAAGCTCGACAGTGTACTCTTATGCACCTCTTTTGTGCTTAAGACTTTTGAAGTCAAGGATATTGGATCAAGTTTACAGTATAGGTACAGATTCCTCTTTGCTGAGTGAGCTTTAAACCCTTAAGTTCACACAGAAGGCTCTAGGTAAACTTAATGAGACACTTACAAAATGAAAATCAGTGAATATAGGGAAAGAGTTGCAAAGAAGAGGAGCTCTTAACGGTAGGAGGGAAATAAGAGATGGGAAAGGTACAGTAACCAGATTGCTCTGTATATGCATAGGATTTTGTCAACAAACAATATTTATACAATTCTAGTGTTAAGTAAGGTCACATATAACCGTTTCTTACTTTCCTTGTAGTTCCTGTTGGTATTTGTTTTCTGATTGCTGCTTGTGTCTACTGTCATCCCATTTCTGCTTTTACATCTCCTGCAGGAAGCATCGATGGATGCACTGGCTGATTGTAATACTGCGTGAAGTTTGTATGACTGCCATCATCATGGTGTCAAAGTAGGTATGCTCTTGAAACCATGAATAGTGCAGGCTGCACAGCATATCATCTACACGTAGAAAGATTACCGCTTTATGACATTTTACATGATACTCAGGTCAGACCTGCTGGGATCCCAGTGTTTCCAAATTGGTCACATGAAACAGATTTTTCTTTCAAAATCAGGCTTAATAAATTCCTGAACTTTAGGAATGTGGGCCAAGTTCATCCATAGCAACAAGGAATGAGAAAACAACAGTGATTCTTTCCTCTTCAGCAGATTCACTGGGTACTCTGAAAGCAGACGATTTTTGTTGGAAAATGCACAGAACTTAGGGGATTTACTACTGGAAGGTGCGTTTCCAATGATGATACTGAAAAAACTTCAATCATGCACTTTAGTGTCAGAGACACCTAAGTGGTAAAAATTTGTTAAGGTTTTGGATTGGGAGAAGTCTCCTTAGGATGGAATAAAGGTGTTTCAAGGAGTTGAGGATGATTATTTCAGGGCTTAACATTAAATTGCAGAAGACTGTGGACACTTGAGTGCACCCAAAAAGGTTGTCATTTGGAATACAAGAACCAAAAATTATCTTACTAATGATTCCATTCTATAACCCATGACATGAGCTTATTTACATGTCACTCATTTCCTTTTACAGCACTGACCATACAATGAGATAATTAAAAGAATACAATATAAAAATGTCTTTGTAAAAAAGGAATTTAAATCATAAGTTTAAATGTGTGTTTATCAAAGATTCAAATTTTATAATGATGTCAGAGTAATTTAGAGATCATAAATCCCTCCTGAAGAATAGTAGAGACTTCATGTCAAATTTGCATGTATTTTTGGAATGAGTATACTTATTTCAGCTCTAAAAGCAGAAAGTTAGGGCACAATTACAGCTTGAATGAGGTTTCAGATGGATGTCTGTCATTAAACTTGCTGTGTATAAGTATGGGTTTTAAAAATAATTCATATTATACCATATCATTAATGAAAGCATGTTGGGTTGATGTCATTGTTACATAAGTATCTGCACAAATCAGAATGTTGGCTTTCTTTAGAGCTGATATTTATTTTACTATATGCTAGAATGCATTTTTTCTGTGAACTTTATCTATTTATTAGTTGATTAATGCAGATACCATTAAGTAGAACAACAAATTTTTTTATTTAATTTATTTTATTTTATTTTACAATATAATTCAACTTTACATATCAGCCATAGATTCCCCCATTCTCCCTCCTCCCGTCCCGCCCCTCTCCCCCCACCCCACCCACCCCCCATTTCCATCTCCTCCAGGGCAAAGACTCCCCTGAGGGTTGAGATCAACCTGGTGGACTCAGCCCAGGCAGGTCTAGTAGAACAACAAATTTTATGTGAGAAAGTCCAATTCTAGTTTTGGTGGTTTCTAATTTCATTATTTTTCAAAATAAAACATATATTGTACTTATGCAAGAAAAATATTGTGCTTGGAACCAAATCTAAACACTTCCCAAATCAGAATGTTGGCTTTCTTTAGAGCTGATATTTATTTTACTATATGCTAGAATGCATTTTCTGTGAACTTTATCTATTTATTAGTTGATTAATACAGATACCATTAAGTAGAACAACAAATTTTATGTGAGAAAGTCCAATTCTAGTTTTGGTGATTTTTAATTTCATCATTTTTCAAAAGAAAACATATATTGTACTTATGCAAGAAAAATACTGTGCTTGGAACCAAATCTAAACACTTTTCCATGCTACTAAGATTCATACCAAGTAAAGATAAAATAACAACTGGCTTGCAAAGTAGTTCTGAAAATTAGATGAGCTTTTCATAAAGCTAATCATGGTATCAACACAGGTAGGAAGTGCTAGATGACCTTCAACATAGAGGCTGTGAGGGAGGACTGTCTCATGGCTGATTGTTGCTAGTCCTTACCAGCAGTCTTGGTATCCCCTGGCTTTTAGAAACATAGCTGCAATGTATGCCTCCAACTTCACAAAACTGTCTCCATTCTTCCCTGCCCGATGCTACAAAATATTTGTGGTCACTAACATATACAACTGCTTTCTTTTAAGCCCATATCCAATATAATTCATCGTGCCTGGGTAATATAAAATTCCTTTTCAAGATACATATAAGGAAATGTATTTATAATCTGAGATCCCATATTTTCACCAAAATTATTTTATTAGGAATGAAGACTTCAATTAAATCAAAAAAATTTGATTTTCTAGCTTATAATATGGGCCTTCTTTTGTATACCTTCCATTTCCCTCTCAAGAACAAATTTAATGGATTTTAGGTACAATTCTCAAGTTACTAATCAGATGGAACTGTGACTTTATTGTACACACATATCTGTTGCTGCATAATGCAACTTTTTAAAGTATGTTTTTTTTAACTCCTGATTCGTGTGTGTGTGTGTGTGTGTGTGTGTGTGTGTGTGTGTGTG